>JAJHUR010136699.1:70000-121450 GCA_027495735.1 Lutjanus campechanus
CAGTAATAGACCCTTTATTATACCCTTATAGACGTACTAGAGGTAATTAGGGACACATTACAACAGAAGTGTACTGTAAACTAAAGTGTGTTGTTTTCCACTGATAGTCTGTGATTAGACTTTATAAGAGGGTAACAGGGCCAGGTATGATTTAAAAAAGTACTATACAAATACCAATACCAGTACCCTTAAACTGATATCGATAGCAATGAAGTACTTCTTTCAATATCTTTTTTTGAAGGTTCTTCTTGAAGTCAACCTGCAGAGATTGCGCGCACGCAAAACCATATAAATAGTCTTTTTTTTTTTCTAGATGTGAGTACTAAAAGTATTGAATGCCATCATCGATTGATTGAAGAAATTAAAGGTCATGAGTACTGATACCCAGCCCTAGAGTATAATTAGGGACACATTGCAACAGAAATGTATTGTCAATTAAAGTGTATTGTTTTCCACTGCATGCCCCTTATGAGACTTTATTAGAGAGTAATTAAGGACAAACAATGTACTGTAAACTTAGGTGAAATCCCATATTTGCTACTTGAGACACACCTTCTTTGGCTGGTCCCATATAATTCGCAGTAGCCAAGACAGATGCCTACTTCTTTGATCAAATCACATCATTATATTAGATTAAAACACAGTGTTTTTAAATGAGGAAGCAGCAGATATGTTCTGTTGTAATGTGTCCCCAAGTATCCTCTGAGAAAGTCCAATAAGGGTCTAACAGTGGGAAATAATACACTTTAGTTTACAGTAACATTTCTGTTGTAACATGTCCCTAATTACCCTCTACTGAATAAGGGTATAATAAAGGGTCTGATACTGGATAATAAAGAACATATTATTTCTAGTTTTTGTCTAATTTGCTAATAAAGTACTGCTCGTTATGTCTTATTAGTGTACTGTAAAATACAGTGTGATCCAAATCTTGTTCTTTAGATGTAGGAAAACATGTTTGTTTAGTACAAACCCCAACAAATGTCACATTATTATGATTTTAATAGTCTTTTTTCAGGAAATGTGTGGGAATTGTGATGCAAAAATTGTGAGTCACATCACAGTTGCAATATCTGTCAAAATAGTTGTAATATGATTTTTTCATTGTATCATGCAGCCCTAATCTAGATGTATGTGCATTTATCCAGCACTTTATACTACAGTGAACAGATGCAGGAAAAACAAACAACCTGTTTGTTTGTGATAATCACTACTACTTAATTCCATTACACTGTCAGCTACCAATAAATCAATGAGCAAATGAACTGACCGGCTATGAGGAATAGCCATCCACTGTGTGTGTCTGTATTATTCTATTGATGTTCCACCAACGGTCGTCCTGGAGATATTGAATGCTCTTTAAGCGAAGTGCTGACATCATAATAAAAGGCCACCACGGACTGGCCGGCTGTGCGGTTTGGGAGCTCCGGGCTAAAGAGACGGACGGCCTCTGAAGAAGAAGAAGAAAGGCAATCTTCAAAGTCAATACTGCAACCAAGTGCTCTATGTGGTCGCATTTACTGCACATAATGAAACTACAAATAGACTCTTACACAAAACACACACACACACAGCAGACACACTGATATAAAATAAAGTGATGTGTAGTCAGAGTAATTATATGATAATGATAAATAATATGTTCAGTGGTTTCTTTTGACACTAATAGCACCCTTGACTTGTTTTGAAATCTGTCAGTTTAATTGAAGCCTTTCCTGCTCCACAAAAAGACAAATCTAGATTTGTGGAATATATATCAAAATTGACATTGCATAGAGTTTATTTTTAAATCTACTCAGATGCACTTTCACCTCAGTGAGTGTGCATCTGTACCTGACTTTTCTGATGACAGTATATTTAATCCATTGTTCGTGACTTCATAAAAAAAAATGAAGGGTTGGCAAATTCAAACATCAAAACATTAAGTCGGGTGCTATGTCTGTGTAGCTGTGTGTTTTCATAACCCAAGTGTCTCAAAGCATTATTAACAAAAATCTTCTGCTCAGCCTTGCATTTCCAGGGCCAATAAAAGCAGCATGAGGAGGCTGCGCCGGTGCTGACACAAGGCACACGCAGCACAGACAGCCATCTAGTGTTGGAAAGGAGCAGATGCATGAGTCCAGTAAAGGAGGAATGGCACTTCATTGCAGCCTGTGTTTGTACCTGCATTTGTCTTTAAGAGCCACAAATGAGGGATGTTTTGTTTGGAGCAGATACACAGAAAAACATTACAATAAACTAACAAAGCCTGTATTAAGCAGTTATTTGTTGTGTGTCATCATTACACCCACAAATTGGAAGAAAAACTTGCTTTTGTACTCTGGAACCAGGCACAGGAGGTACGCTAATGGTCAGAACTTGTCTTTTCAGCCCACACAGAACACAGCGCACCCTGGTTTGGCCTAATAGCTAGCCTGCTGCACGAGTTTAACCTCTCTCCTAGGGGTGCGTCTGAAATAATAAGGCAATGGCACCTGGAGACTGCGTCCACCTCTTCTTATGAGAAACCTTTCTTTGCTGTTATTGCATTACAATCGCAGAAAGAAAAAAAATGTTTTCGTTAATGTATGCAACCCAAATAAACAAAGATTATAAACAAATGTGTGCTATTGTGTGCATATTGGGAGCATGAATATGTATTTGCTGAGCGTTCAAACAAAGACACAAAGGGAGGCCCAACCTGTTGTCGGCTCAGCCCCTTTTTTCCCTGCTGTGAAAACCCTGCTCCCTTAATAATCACACATCATTATGACAATAGATGTTAGGCAAAACACATAAGCCACGTGCAAATCACACAAGGAGACAGAAGCACGAGCAGACAAACACACATAAATACTGTACACTATGCATATTATCACAGCTTCATGGATTCCTTCACCTCATGTGGGAAGATCTCATCCTGTTTGAGAGCTAAAGAAAAATATCTGACACATTTTTTTTACTGTTTATCCCCTCATTCTCCACGCTGCTGTAAAGGTCCCGGCCTCTGTAGCCGCGCACTGCTATCCCACGGACTTATCATCTAATTGCTTTTCATTGATCCTGTCCGATCAGGTGTCTAATGTTCATCCGTTTTCCGACGCTGTCTCCCGAGCACTTCTGCCAGTCCTAATCTGAGCAGTGAGCGTCCTTTTCTGTGCTTATAATACATCCGGACACAAAAACAGACAGACAGCAGAGGATTGCTTTCTTACTGTGTGAAACAGTTCAGTCGCAAAAAGCACATCGGTGTTCACATTCAGGCTGGACAATATATCAATATTATATTGATATGGTGACATGAGACTAAATTATTTGATATCATAATATCTTAACTGTTGTCTTTTCCTGGTTTTAAATGCTAAACTTATGGCTGGGTTGCACCAACAATGATTAATTTTAATCCTGATTAAAACATGGTTCAGTTTTAAATTATGTTGCACCAAACTTTTAAACTAATTTAAAATGAATAAAGATTACATTTAAATCTCTCTTTAAACCTCAGTTTGGTATTTATTCTTAACCTAGGTTAAATTTAAATCTGTTGAACCAAAACTTTAAACTCTATAATTTGGCCAAACTTTACTACTATTTTTTTAAACCTAACTTGTTGGGTAGTTCAATCCAGTGGTTTTCAGCCTTTTTGAGCTGCAACCCTCTATATCAGGTTGGTGTTCATGACCACTCACTCTTCCTGGGATTGTTCAGGAATTACTGTATAAAACGTATTTCTAAGTGCTTGTCCCTTATGTTGAATGTCTTTTAGAGCGTGATGTAACTAAAAGCTGTTCCCTGGCTCTAATTCAGTGCTGCTTGCCACAGTATTTTATTTTATTTTATTTTATTCTCCACAACCATCTGGTGACCCCAAGAATTATCTTGCTGCCCCCCGGGAGTCCCGACCCGGGTTGAGAACCACTGGTTTAATCTACAGCAATGCATCATATTCTATAAGCTCGTCATATGTTTGCAATATTTGAGAATTTACCGTATGTTATTTTAAAGAAAATGTGACTATAGAGATATATCATATATTATGGAACAGAGTAACCTAAAAATATCAAGATATTATTTATAAGTCATGTCGCCCAGCCCTAGCTCACATGTGTACTTGCATGAAACAGGATATCTCCTGGCCTGCTGTCAGTTCCCATGCAGACCAGATGAGGACATTTGCGTTCATGTTGTGGCTTTAAACATTTTGAATGCATTGTGGATGGGCTGCAACAACTAGAGGCTTCATTACCCAGGAAGACAGTCTGTGTGCCTCGGACAAGATAATGAGTCTGTTTATTTTGGACGACAGACAGTGAGGCTCATCCTGTAAGGTGAAAAAGATCAAGGATTTGGGACAGAAACCCCAGGCTCCTCCTAAAGATTAAATGATGTCAGCATCAGAAGTGAAGGCCAATGCGTGTTGGCAGGCGCTGAGCTGGACTTCTGAGGGATATTACAGTTTGTATGACTATCAATGGACAGCACATAACTCTGAATACATTTTCTTTTTGCTTTTTTTTGTTTGTAATTCCCACAACCTGGACTACAGCCATCAGCCTGCAAACTGACACACACAGACACACACACACACAGACACACACGCACTTCTTCCGTCTCCGAGGAGCTGTATCACAGCATCGGTTTAATATGCAGGCCAGTTCTTGGTGGTATCACATCAATGGAGAGTTTCAAATCAGACACAGCCGCTGAGACAGACAGAGGAGACCATCTTTGGCGCACATTAACAGAACACTTTCCTTCCCCTCAAGATCACAGTTATTTCTTTTTTGATGGAGCCATTGAGTAAGACTCAACTGTCTTGTGAAGCTCATTAAAAATATTAACTTTAAATGTGGTGAGTGTTTCTTGCTCCAAATTGTGTGATTGGGTTACTTTGAAAGAAATGGCCTAATTACAGCAACTTACTGTATTATTATACCAACTCATCTCAGGAAGGCTGTAAAATGATAACCTTGACTGTTTTGTTTCCCTGTGCAGATATTTTATAAAACAAAAATCTGCTGTTACTACTTTCCAAATTCCTTCAAGAGTAACTCTAAGTAGAGCTGCAATGATTAAACGAAGTAAGAAAGTGTTTTGAATGAGTCCCATTCAGCTTTTTGCTTTAGTGATGGCAGTCTACCTCTGTGGATTGTAACAACTTTAAATTACCCCATTCCCTAAACCTGCTACTCTTATCTCAGTAAAAGCACATCTCTTAGGATTGTGCACATGACATCATGATGTCCGCATCTTTTCCAGATTTTTCCTCTTAAAATTGAGCCACCATTTTCTCTTGGTGACTCAAAAATAAGGTTAAATCTAATGTAAGACCAAATAATATTTTGTCCTCAAATACTTTATTATGTTACATATAAAATTATCCACTTGAATTGGTTAAATTGTGTTGTTTCATTTTTTGTAAACTCACTGAACGAAACCAGCTGGTTAATGTTAAGACATGCTAACATTTAACAAACTGAAAAAACACAGGTCACTATAAAAACACTTTTCCTGAAACCAAACAATTAGATTGTCAAGGAGCAGTATTTTACTTTTGGGCAAAGCAAATAAGTTGAGTTAGAAACATGGAAACTTTTAAGATGTCCTGCTTTAAATTTAGGTTGCATTACTGCAAAATGTTGATTTGAAAGCAATCAGATTACTAAGTACATTTGACGTAAAGCGACTGCATTCATATAACGTGGTAACTTGATCTGAAAAAACTGATTTCATTTGTGTTTTACCAATTGGAGTATTATTTGAAGTTGGTCCAACAATTCCCCTTTTTCAGTGCTGCAAACTATTAAATTAATCACCAACAATTCTGATAATGGATTAATTGGTCTGAGTATTTTTTCAGGAAAAAAGTCCAAATTCTTTGCTTACAGCTGCTTAAATGTGAAAAAAAAATTCTGGTCTTTTTACTCCTCTATGTCAATAACCTGAATATGACATCTTGGGCTTTGAGAAACACATTTCTGACATTTTTTGACATGTTTTCCGACATTTTATAGACCAAAGAACTAATCAATTAATTGAGAAAGTAATGGACAGATTAATCAACACAGAAAATTTGCGTTATTTGAAGCTCTAAAGCTAAGTATGGTGTTAAATGAATAATGTGCTAAATTTTTCTTCAAAATGTAAAGACTCATATGAACATTATCCCTTTTCAATCATCACTTCTGTAGTTGTGGCTGTATCTGCAGGGACCCTGCCCTCCGCCCGTATTTCTCATTATTTTTCTGTGCTCGGGACACTTTACCGACAAAAAATGTTGGTACTTGACATCCTGGAAATGAGACTCAACAATCAACTATCTTTCTGATGCGTTTACCAACAGCTCAGACAATATGCATTCTACCTTTAAATTACAAAATACCAAGACACTTTAGTCACTTAACTCACATTCTGTTCCCATTATCCTCATGATCTACAAATTGTTCTGTCATGGAAATAAGGAGACAGAATATGACTATAGAAATCAGAGCTTTTATGGCTCTGTTCAATCATTTCAATGTGTTTTATCATCATAAATGAACTGAATTTAAATTACTGTTACCCTGCAGTATTGCCTAACTAACAGCTCACCTACATTCTAGTTTGCCTTGTAGTCTCATGATGCAAAATCCAAAACTCTCTCTGATCTATTTATCTCACTTCATGTATGCTCAAACTGTTTCATATATGTGGTATAAGGAGGCAATCATCTGCGCTGTTGCCGACTCCCTTCGAGCCTCCTCCTGCCTTTTCCCGTGCATTATTCAGTCTTTTCCTGAAGTAACAGCCGCCCTCTACACGCAGGCACGCCGACCACTAACACGCCACACTAATGTTATGTAAAAATGAATGATGAAATTCAAGGAGGCCAAATGAAAGAGAAACCGATGTGTGTTTGCGTGTGTGTGTGCGTATATATGAGCGAATGCTGGCCCTGGTGTGAGCTGTGTGTGTGTGTGTGTTCAAAGGTGAGGCCTTGGGTGATGGAGAATAGGATTCCCTTACCTCCTATAAGTACAGAGGAGGATAAAAGCCAGCTGTAATGACCTTGGTATAATAAGGCCTTGCTGATTTCCATGATTTTCTTGCTTTCATGCCACGAATCTGCTATTCCATAGGAGGGGCGAGGAGGAAAAAGAGGCAGCTTTGTCTGGCAAAAAACAACATTTGCCCAGAATCGAACACAAACTCTTGTTCCCATGTTCAACTCATTATGTAAACGATTATTATCTCGAGGCAAATTAATAGATGAAACACATTTTTCTTAATGGCCTGGTCCTTTTTTTTAGGTGACCAATTTACGTGCAATTTTCTTAATTCGTGAAGTTATTTAGAAAGTGATGTCATGCTTGTTTCTTTTTATCTTGAAAGCAAAGGCAGCATGTTGTCTAGGGCTGCTCAGTGCAGCTAATATGGCACAACGAAATGAAAGGCTTCAAAAGAGCTTTTCCACTTGGAGCTGATGTAGTGCTGTGGCTGACCTCCAAATATGATTAGACTGCAGTAAACACAACAATAGCAAACAATAAACAACTGGTAATTGGTGTGATCCTCTGTTCCAACAAAATCTTTCTTGATTTGCTATGAATTATGAGCATTAATGTGTCTGCGCGCCATGCCCCTCTGAGGATATCAAAAAGCTCCCGCTCCGTCTTGATGGGCCTGTCTCATTAAAGGAGAAATAGAGACCAATGTGGAAAACTGATGTACAGTACACTCATCAGAATAACTGGCATGAACTCACCTCTAATTCATACTGTCTCTGTGCCCTGATGTGAGATTATTATACTCAAGTGATTATTGTTTATGTGTGTGTGTGTGTGTGTGTGTGTGTGTGTGTGTGTCTGTGTGTGTGTGTGGAGAAACAGACAGACTGGAAAAGGTTTAGCCCTGAAGCATCCCAGGTGAAGTGTGCCCTCTACAGGCAGCTGTTATATGGGCCACTCTTCAGGACTGGTTCAAAGTGAGAGTGATAAACATCTTAAAATTAAAAAAAAACTTTTTAAGTATGTAAATTGCATAATATCCAAGGTATACATTTCAAGCAACTGCACAGTTACTTCTCATTTTGTTTTATCAGATGGTTTTGGAATATTTTCCCTCTCCCACAATTTGCCATTACTGAAACACAATAACATATGACATAATGAGAAGCACTACATCAAACTATTTAGATTTATTTACATCTATCTTGTAAAAAATATGTTCAAAGATTTTTAAAAAATTGTACAGGTTAATTAATAAAACTTAGAGGAGATTCACTGTATTTTGAATCTATTTTTTCTTTTCTTCTCTTTCTAAAAATGGATCATTCTGGCTTAAAAGTTAAAGGCATAACATTTGCAACATTTTCGTTAAAAAAAAATAATCGGTTATCACCTATGACTCATGAGAAGTGTGCGGCAGTGTCTGTCATTATTTTGCTGTGCTCAACTTTTTTGCTGTGCTCAACGCCAAAGTGTGACATCCTGAGAATCACACTCAGCAATCAACTATCTTTCTGTTGGTTTACAAACAGCATGGATAAATACTACTGATTCTGCCTTTAAGATATCATTAGATTTAATGTCCACTGAACTCAGTTGATAACTCAACACACTATTTTTGTCAAAACATCCCACGTTTCAGTCGTGGCAATTTTAGAAATGTTTTTCAGCTGGTATTCAAACAATATCACATTACAGAATTTGAACTGACATGGAGTTTATACTAAAATGTTTTTGATTTACATAACTGGGTTAAAATGTTTATTTCTCCCAAATACAGGATTAAGTGTTTCCTTTTGTCATGTCACAACCAAAACTTTATCATGTTTCCGTCTTGACTGTTTTGGTGCTGATAATTTTAGAAGTGTTATATTTCAGCTGGAATTCAAACAATGTCACACTGCAGAATTTACTTTAGTTTACTTAAATACTTCTAATTTGCATAACTGGACTAATTTTTTGTTTATTTCTCCCAAAGAAAGGAGAAACAAACAATCATGTCACACCTGAAGCTTCACTAAATGTTTTGGTCTTGAGTGTTTTGGTAGTGACAACTTTAGATCATTTTCAGCTTCTCTCAAAGATGCAACTCTGCACATGGTTAGCTAGCACAATTCTGTACAGTTGTACACATATGACATATACACATGTATCACACATAACGTTTTCTGCAATAACAGCCAAAGTTTGCTCAATTGCAGAAGGCAGGTGTTTATTAGTGACTTTCTTTAAAGTTGCGCCCTAATTTTCAGACCTTTGAACAGTTTTACTTCAAAATGATGGGACGTGTCTACTCACCACACAGCGATGGGCGAGAGCAACACAGACATTGTTCCTCTTCAAAAGTATAGGGGTGTGGCTAAAATCAGTCTCCACCCATGGATTCAAACTTGCACTGTTCCAGTAGTGAGTATAAAAGTTCCTTGTAGTAGCTTTAAGCATATTCCTATCTCAAATATTATTTTAAATTTCAATAGATAATAGAAGGATCTTCATAAACATCTAGGATTTGCACACTTAAATGCTTTTTAAATGTTGTTGTTTTTTTTGTGGGACAACAGTTTGCACCAATCAGGCAGAATGACCCATATATCCTTTATTCTTGTACATCTACTGCACTGTATGTGTATTAATACTTGTGTGAGAAAAATGTGTAGATTTTGCACCAAAGTTGAAGTTTTCTTGAGAAACAACATACGCCACGTCACATACACACCTCCTATGAGTCTGTCATGTGTCTATGAATATAAACGCAGCTCTCTCAACCAGGTTTTCCTGCTCAAGCTCTCCAACTCCATACATGCCACCTCTTTCATTAATATGTGATGAGAGAGAAAATCTCCAAAGACCCCAATAGGCAGAGGCATTGTTTCTCTTTTAAAGTCATCTCAGATGGAAGGAGCAAACTTCAGAGCGTTAGTGAAGTGTCTAATGAAAGAAGTCTCCTCCTCTGCGGCTCCATTTCGTGCAGCGTATTAGGAATCTAAATGTTGACTGAAGACAGTTTGATTCTCTGTCTGTGATTTTCTTAAGGAATAAAAACAGTGTAGCGTGTTTACAGTGTAGCCATGAAAGAGCTATGAGAAGGCTCATCACTACCCGATGCCATTTTGGGAGGCGGAAAGTGAGGTTCATACCACAGTTCATTTGAAAGCCATATCAAACACAGAATGTTTAAGACCAAGATCAAAGCAATTTCTGGTCAAAAATATCACTAGACCAGCTACATTCTTGTAAAATTGTTACTTTATGCTAGCGCTTATTTCAACAATGTCTGGCTATTATTGGAAATCAGACAGAGGAAGAAATATCTACTAATCTATCCTGCCTCTTAACTTAACGTAGTAGTGTGCAATATGCACAATGGATACTGGCAAAGAAACCTGAGGTGACATTTCAGCACCATTGTTGTGGCTCACGTCCCTCAGGTGTGTAACATGCAACTGATCTCTGAAAGTTTAAATCAGCCTGTAACAGCCCACAGCATGCAATCTTGTTTTCTTCTGTGCAACAAAGCAGAAACATCCTTAACCCTTTATGGTTTGGTGTTGCCTGTTGGTGACATATCAGTTTTTGGCCTTTTACACTCAAACAATGCATCCTGGATTGTGGTGCAATTCTTTAAAAAGAAGCAGAGCCCTAATAGCAGTGGTTTAATTTCTCACATGACTCTCTAGAGGTCATTTTAAATCCCTTTTTGCAGCCTTCCTCACATGGTTCAGCCCCATCATTTCTCTCTCCAAAAAAACAACAACATATTTTTCTGTAATTTTACAATCTGAAAAAAACAAACAAAACAAAACTGGATTAAGATTAATAGATGAGTAATGTTTGATTTTTAACGCTATACCATTAAGAATTCCTACCATGGCATTTTTGGTAATGTGTGTTAAGGTTTATATGCTGTTCAACCAATTTAAGTTAGTTGTAAAATGCATTGATAACTATTTTATTTTATTTTATTTTAACTCATTAACAGTGAGCCAAAGATGGCAGCAATGCAACAAACAGTGGCAACGTACTGTATGTCAGGTAAGACACACAGCAGGAAACTATATGTAATGCAAATGATCAAACACTGAAATGTGACTCACTATCTTATTTCAAGGATGGTTCGGATAGACTAGTTTGATAAATTGTTGATGCAAATTTTGCTGAAATATGCTGACATTCTTTAGCACATTAATTCCTACAGGCTGTTCCACAATAGTTCAATGTTTTCTGTGGGTAATGTCCAGAAAAAAACAAACTTATGAAAAGAGTTCATTTTAAATCTTTTTAAATTTCAAATGGTATAAATTTGAAACTAGTGAAAGGACTAAAAAGTCTAGAAACTAGTGAAAGAACCCAAAAAAATGTTTTCTTTAAAATGTCTTTAAATGATTTTCACTTGGTCTTTTTTATGCCAAAAGTCATGTTTTACCCACTGTCATCATCGTAGCTACCATAGACAGTTAAACATAAACTTTTTAATGGCCCGAGAGGTTGTAAAATTGTTGGTTTCTTACAGAGTGGAATGTGAGCAATTTTGATGTCAATTATTTGCTTTTGAGACAAAGTGTTGACATGAATTTAGCAGCTAATGTAATTTACAAAAAGAAAAAATGAACACTGGGACTCCTAAATAGTTTATTTGTTTAACAGGTTTCTATTTCTCTTATGTAGGAAAGAAGAAAAATGTGGTATCTATAGAAAATTACAGTTTATTAGTTTTAATATTTTGTCATATCAGTCCACTTGTAAAAATCGCTTTTGTATATATTCAATAATCTAATTTTCAGTTTTACTCACAAATGGCATGTTTTTTAATGAGCAGGTGAACATAATTTCCTAGTAAAACTGTATCTGGACATTTAATGGTCACAGGCATTTTGCATAACATGTATTTAAAAACTTGAAAGTACAGTGTGGGAAATTAGATCTTTCAAAAAGATCAACAACTGACTTCAAATTGTTTTCTGGCCCTGACACTGGATCTACAGACATTTTCTCTGCACAGTCTGGATAATGACCGTAAGTTGTTGAGGAGAGGTATGAGGCAATGTCTGCATCAATATTACTTCTACACACACTCACTGTTAGCTCTGCTGCAAATTTTCAGCACAGATATTATAAGGTCAAATACATATGATAAAAACAACAGTTTAGGTAGTTTGCTGGAATAGATTTCACCGTTTTCAACGGAACACTGATCTTGTATTAATAAGGAAATGTCTCTTGTGTAGTTGGTGAGGGGAACATTGCTGTGGGGAGTTGTTTGTATGCTTAACAAACAGTCGAAATGATGAGGTATAAATACACCTCAGACTACTTGACATACCGATGTTTGTATATTGTCCCTGTCTGTGTCTTCGTGCTTCAGTTGCAGAGGACTAATCTCTCTCTAAATGTAGCAAAATCATTATCGCATCTAGATTTAAAAGTAACATTTTACTTAACCGCATGTGTCATGTTGTTTTAGGAAGACAGCATTAATCATCCAAAGAACTCATTGTCTATATTACTATAAAATACCACATTAATAAGCAGATACGTCTCTAGCTAGCTGGCCTTACAGCTGCAAAGTGACTAAGAGCTTGAAGATGGAAAACGTCTTTATTTCATAGATAGAGCAAGCATGGACGACTGGGCTGCTAACAAGCACCAGGCAAAAAAAGAAAATATATCACACTGGAAATAAGTGATCACTATAATAAAGCCCTTAATATAATTGTTCTCCATGTCCCAAAGGTCCAGGGTGGGTAGGATGGGAGGGATCCAAAAGGAGAAATGTTTCAGGGTTGAGCTGCAGATGTTTTTATTTTGTCTTGTTTGTTTTTCTCTCTCTTCTTTTGGTTACTTGCCAGTTTTGTACTGATTAATGCATGAACATTTGTGATTATATTCATTTACTCTATTGGTGATCTGTCAACTTGTAACCCCACCCTATTTAAGTACCAATAAAAAAAATGTATCACCAAAAAAAAAACAAAAAAAAAAACTGATTTTAAGTGTAATCACAACTCAAAGTCTGTTTCAGTTTTTCCACACGGATTTAATTTCTGAGCCTTTTTCCAGCCACTTGTATATTCAGTGCAAAGATATGAATGCCAAAATCTTCCTCCAAAAATAGATTCAAATTTTACAGTGATGTAACCTTTTGTTCCAGAGTAGATGTCAAACTATTATGTGTGCTTTTGATCTATTCTACATGCAATTTAAATCTTGTCAAACCCTCCAGTTTTTAGAAAATTGAAGAAAATCTATTAAAACTATTATAATAATGTTGGAATATTTGGAACAGATGTGGAAATCATTTGTTTGTACCACTGTGGTTTGTCTTGTCTCACTCTCACACAGAAATGTAACAACATCGGCCAGCTGACACTAACTGCTGAAAAGCTGGACGACCAGTTCACACAGAAGTGGCAAAGTATGTCACAATGTGATATTTATATATTGTGGAAAATACCAGTGGTAATCAAACTTCATTATCAGAATTTAATCTGAAGTTTGCATGTAACAAACTTTGCTTTCTCTCTGACATATTTTCCCCACTTGATGTGTACTGACTCTGTATTTTTAAGTGTAACCATGACGTTGAGGCAGAGAAACAGAAACAACCAAATATTCAATTTGAATATAAGAGGAAACACCACAACAATATATTTTTCTGTTTCCATATGTCTTAAAAAATATTTTTGCAATTTGAATAATGAATTCTGGACATCTTGTGCTTTTAAAAGACATTTGCAAGAGGCAGAAGACCAAGATCTTGGGGTCTTTTCATGGGTCTCAAGTGTCATTCAAGGGCTCTTCATGTCTAATTTAAATAGGAGTTTTTAATTGGAATGAAAACCAATGTTACAGACAGGCTGTTTGTAACTTTAAGGTTGGAAACACCAGAATACTCAGGATCACTTAAAGATATAAAAGTTTATTCAGCGGATCTGCAACCTTTGCAATGACAACCATCTGGGAGTCACACTTTGTTTTAATGCTCCAATGTAATCATAATGAATAATAGGTGAAAAGTGCTTGCCAAAGTACTATTTTAATCATTCATCAATGTCTAAATTAGTTTTTGTTACTTGTATTACAGTTGGATTTGCCTTGAAGAATGTTTTAATGTTGTACTTAAAGTCGATTAAAAATCAGAACCTGGAAATATTTTTTAAAGAAACAAAGAGAACAAAGTTGTATCTACACTGTGAAACAAACTTAAACCTTAAAATAACCGTGGCTTATTGCCTATTCTACTATGTACACAGACTATGGTATGGTCCAAATAACTCTCTACAGCACATAGCTGCAACACAACACTTTCAACTTTATTCACTCTCCTTATTAGAGCAGATTGCTTATCGCCTACTTCACAGAGCACCCATATAGCATAGCTGACAGCAGTTAGGGAGAGCTGCACACATGAACTCCTCACTAACACTTTCCTACGCTAACCAGCTGTCCCCCTGTGGTTTCAGCCTCGGCCAAACCTTTGAAATGTCCTTCAAGGCGTGAAAAAACAACATGCACAGTGCTTTGGGTAAAATCCTATTTGTACACTGTAATTACACTTTGAAAAGTTGCAAAGTTTAAAGTTTCAGGACCTTCACTTTTTCTCTTCTCATTTCTGATATTGATTAGGCTCTAAAACACATGTTTCTAAAACACACGCTGTTCTGAAGAACAAAGAGGTTTCTCATTACGTGCTGTGCCTCAGACAACTTTGAATGTTTCAGATTTGATTTGCTGGTGTTATCAAGGGAAGCAATCGGGAGAATTCAGTCAATAATTTTCACAACTGTGAACCAACATTAATTTGGTCTAAAAAAAAAAAGGCTACAGGCACTTTGAATGTAGTCATTAATGAGAGAGAGGTTTAGAGTGATAGGTGTCCCTAAGGTCCTTTGTGCTGAAAACACAGAGAAACATAAATATCAAGTCTATGTTTTGGTAATTTGTGGTAAGTAACATACAGCTGTGTGCTGGTCTTCATCAAGAATTAATATTTTCATTATTTGCTTCATTAGCTTCAAAAGTGCTCGCAGTGCCATCCGTTATGTTACATCTCAGTTAGGGTCTGACCGATACTGGATATTTGGGTCCGATGCCGATATATCAACTGATATTCTTTACACAAAATATAATATACAGAATATGGAATATATACACTCTTTTTTTTTTTTTGGCCTTTTGCCTTTATTGGGACAGGACAGCTGCAGATATGCCAGGAAAGGGGGTAGAGAGAGAGGGGAATAACATGCAGCAAATGGGCCACAGGCGGCGGGAGTCAAACCAGCGGCCACTGGAGAGGACTGACAGCCTCAGTACATGGGGTGCACGCTCTACCAACTGAGCTATAGGGGTGCCCTGATATATTCACTTTTTCCACACAATTTTTTAATGATCCCTCAAAAGAGGTCCACACTAAAAATATATATGATGGAGGCAGCAAATTTTACAGTTCAACTATAAAAATGATTGTCCAAAATGATACCATTGCATTGAAACAATAAACTTTCAGATGCATATGCAATATTTATAAATAACTGTAAATAAAAAATTGAGGCAAATATATGTGTTAAACCTAAATTACGGATGGACGATGCAAAAGGATAAAAAAATACTAAATATGTAGTTCCTGCATGAAAAGGCTCACAACCAGGTCTGTGGATTTTTCACACTTTAAATACCAAGCTGAGTGCCATCTAGTTCCATTGTATTCAAGAGAAGACCAGCATCTCTATGGTCAATATCTTTTCAGCACATAATGGATAACATACTGTACAGGCTGATACCAATATAGACCCATAATGCTGTGACAGGTCAATATTGGGCCGATTATATTGGTTGCCAGATATTGGATGGGCACTAATCACAGTAATAATGCTAATTCAAAACAAAAAATAAGCATTAGTAATAAAAAATACATAATAAAGGAATAAAAACTTTTTTGATGGGAAAAAAAATAACGTGAAACATTTTGTTCAGGGCCATACTTTGTCATTGTCAGAAGGGATGGATTAATCTAGACAAAATCTGTTGTGTTGCCTGCATAATAAGAATAATTACCCAGCAACACTGTATTCATAGAGGCATTTAAGCTGTTATTTTTGGTTGCAAGGCTTGTGTAAGTGAAAATAATTCCAAGTGAAACTGTTATTGTACCATTAATGCCTGACCCTGAGGTCAGAAAATCTGTTTAAGTAATTTTTTACATGTTACCACTCATGTGTGTCCAAAAAATGTGTTTCTTCAATTCTTAAACACGAATTAAATTCATATGGTGGTGGTTGAAGCCTGCTTTTTGCATTTGTTATGAGACACAGAGTCGGAAAGTCCCATCCTGATGAAAACAATCCACTCCATTTTTTGCCCTGGGTGTCAAATATGGTGCCCATTATTTAAACTGACCTTTTTCTTGTGTTGCTTGCTTTCTGCACCGGGGATGCAGCGAGGGAGCCTCGATGTCTGGGACCACTCCTCCCCTACAGTAATCAATAAGGATGTCCAGCTACATACACACCAGGTGCTCGGCCCAGCTGCTTCGAGGATTGAGGGTACGAGAAGAGAAAGGAGAGTGGAATCAGACGCAGATGTATCATTGTTATTCATGCAAAGAGAGTCAGGATCAAGTTCATAAGATACTAAATTGAACACACAGAACTAGTTTCCTGGAAATGAGTACTGAAATAATGACCCACTGAAATTTGGAGTGTGCACTGAAGAAATTAACAGAAAGAATGTAATTATGTCTCATGAACACAATATATTGTGTCACACAAGGCCAGTATAACTCGCAAAAATCAAGAATGCCCATGTCATGCACTTTATTGATTTGGTACATGCAGAGGAGGGGTGTTACTAACTACACTGACTGTGTTATACTTGAGCACAATTTTCAGATGATTTACTGAAGGATTTTCATTGCTCATACTTAACACTTCATCCTTATTACATTTCTAGGGAAATGTACTTTACTGGAGGAGAAGTGGCCCACAAAACCTGTGAGAAATGCAAAAGGCTGTATCTAGAGCCAGTGTTTATATTGTCCATTCTGGGCTACTATACAAACCCGGTGGTGCAACATGGCTCTGCTGAAGAGGACCGAGGGTGTATGCAGATACAAACCACTCATTCTAAGGTAACACAACCACAACAATTCTTATTTTCAGGTGATAATACACAAAAGAAAACATTTCTATGAAAATTATATTCAATTGCTGCCAGTAGATCCTCATAAATGTTACACTCTTACACACAATAAATATCAGGTGATAACTCAGTGACCGATAATAGGAATTTTACATTATTATCTATTATTCAGATAATGAAATATAGCTGATAAATAGCAGCTATAATATCTGATTTGACAGATTATCAAAACATTTCATTTCAATTCTTAGGCAAATTGCTCCATAAGAGCCAAAGTATATTTGTGAAGGTTTTTGATAAACTTCAATAGAAAAAATAAATTACCCTTTGAAGAGTCAGAACTGTTCTTTGTTTTTGTTGTAGTAGTGATGTCAGTTAGTTCTGGTTTGGTCAGAACTATGGAATTTCAAATCTACCATCTTTGCCCACTACATCATAGCTTTTATTACCCACAGATGTGCAAAAATTACAGGTTATTGTAACTTCTTTTTAAAATACATTAATGAAACATTATCAGTTATCTTATCAATATCGGCCATAAGGAGCAGGTCAAAATAAGTTATCGTATCAGCGGGAAAAAAAACACACCAAGAGCCCCTAATAGATATTGCACTTTTCATCCCACTACATTTATTTTAAACTAATAGTTGCTTTTTACATAAAAATGACATTCTTTTATGATATATGATAAAATTGGCTCCAAGTTAACAAACTGCAACTTTAAAATACTTTTACATGTATTTGCTAGTGATCAAAACCTAATTATATTCTGTGATAATGCTGAAATAAAACACTGTTAGATGAGACTTTAATGATGCTCGAGTACATTTTGCTGATAATACTTCACTACTTTTACTTAAACATCTTGAATTCAGGACTTTAACTTGCAACACAGTACTTTTAGACCACAGTATTTCTACCTTCTTTTTTTTTTACTACATTTTTTTTCTACTTGTACTAGTTGTATGGTGAAAGGAGCCATTATGAGTGCATATATGAGTACTATATTTGACACTGTAGTACATTTTGTTCATAACAAAAATAAATTTTGGACTTTTACTTGCAACAGAGTATTTTTAGACTGCAGTATTTCTGTTTTTACTCTACTTTTACTTTTGACACGTTAAGTACATTATACCTAAGTAACATTTTTAATTCAGGACTTTTGCTTGTAACAGGGTATTTTAGAGCATTTCTACTTCTTTATTTTCTTAATTTCTACTTATTCCTCTTCCAACACTGATTTAAATGTATTTTGCGTGTTAAAACATCAGTAATACTATGTGTTAGTAATCTAACACTCTATTACGCTTTATTATGCATACTTTTAAAACGCTTTGCTGATAATACTTACCTGCTTTTAGGGAAGATGCGAGGCTTGAAATAGAGCTGCGGTATTGCTACTTTTACTCAAGTAAACTCTAATATCTCTTCAACCACTGAGTATTAAGCCTTGAACTGTTCAGTAAAAGCAATGACTGAGCGGAGAAATACTATAATCGTACACCACAGCGACCAGTGGAGCGGCTTTTCAACAGGTGGACGGTAAAAGTACTTTCTCAAGAGGATAAATTAATGTAAGGTGGGATGAACTCTCACCCAGCGGAACATCTCGCGTTATCTCGTTGTGGTTACCAGGGGAACGCGAGCCTGAGAAATTGCCGCTGTCTGCTCTAGCCTCTGCCTATTGTAATGATCACTGGAGATACAGCTGGACTTTTGTAACTCACGAGTAAACCGACAAACGGCTTCGCTTGTGGTGGAAATAATGTAGAGGTCTATCAACGCATTTGGCATCCCCGGCGTCCCTTTACTCCCAGGTAGGCAATACCTTAGTTAGCCAGCTAACGCTAGCTTGCTAATGCTATCGTAGCCAACAAACAGTCGTCGCCTGCTGCTCAGTTTTTACCGAACATCAACTTTAGCAACTCTGACAACTGTGGCTTCTCTTTCATAAACGCCAGCAGCTTCAAGTGACGATTGACAAGTAATGACTAACTTTAAGCAGCTGTATTTGCGACACTGTAGTTAAAAATAGCTAACGTTACCGGGGTCAATATGGGTTTATGTTACTACGTTTACTTTTGCCTGCGGGCGAAGTCATTGACTATTCGCGCTAAAATTCAATAACGTCAGTGAGAGTTTGGTGCGTACACAAAGCAAGGACGGCTGACACGAAGCTAATGCAAGTGTTATTTTCTGTCCGTCACTGTATATATATTTGGGTCCTCTTGGTAGAACAGTGTCGCCCTGTTCATTGAGGTTGTGCTAGAAATGCTGAACCAGTGATACATTGTGACAAGGGTGACCAGATCTCAACAAAGCAGCTGCAGGGCAAAGAGTGTGTTTGTGTGGGACACGTTACTAGCTGAGAGCTAGCCCAACAGTTTGATAGAGTGTCTGCATAACTTAAACATAAACATTTCTATTTAAGCTGCACAACATGGTAAAACTTAGATTGCGAATATTTTGACAGATTTTAAAATCATAATGATAAGGCATTTGTTGGGGTTTGAACTAAGCAAACTTTCTGACATGAGAACAAGATTTGTAGGCCAGGGCATCTCTGCAGCAATTGAGTACTTTATTATAATGCTGTATTGTCACACACTTTTCCTTAATCAGAAAATTAAGGCTAGCAATTTTAATTACTTCACGATTTCGAAAATATTTCGATACATACATTTGTGTCATGCTACAATAGACGATGACAGTTACAGATTAGTACAGTCTGCAGTGAAGTACCAATGCAATGAAGTACCACATGAAATGGGACTCATTGTCACCCTATTTGTGACATGTAACATAACTGTTTTTTCTACACAGGTATATTTGTCAGAGGTGCCAGTAATCCTGCAAAATGCCATCACCACAAGTCCTCCAGCCAGTTCTTAAAATGAAGGTGGACGAGCTCTTCCTCAATTGGTTGAGTGATCCTGCAACCCAGTCACTACTCAAAGATTATCTTGACCTAATCAAAAGTGGACGACAGATTGATTTGAGCAGTGGTGACGCTCAGGACAAAAGGTCATTGACCTTCAATGAAAACAACAATGTGGCATCCCAAAAGAACCTGTCAGAGAAGAAGCCCGCTCCCCTTTGTACTCCCTCCAGCCCTCCATCTACCTGTACGCTGCCCTCTGGCAGTTGCAGTAATACCAGAGTGACCGGACCCAATGGCAGAGTACTACGGAGGTCTGTCAGCACAAAAAAGGTAAAATATCTATTAAGATAGTACTTTAACAGACTGAAAAACATTAAAATTTGAAATCAGATTTCTGTAAGCATGTAGCTCATTTATTGCCATCAAACGTCACCCTCTTATACAAACTGTTATGTAATAGTGTTACAGGTTTGAACAAGATTTAGGGCTTCTTAAAGTATCATGCCACAGGGCTTTCTTCTGAGCTTGCTCCTACTAACAGAAAAAACAAGGGTGTAACGTGCAGTTTTCAGCGTTTGTCCCAGAGCCACCTGATGTACCCGTGACTTAAGGGTGTGTTGCAATATCTCAGTAAGCCCTGTCTGTGCTAAGCACTAGTTTTTGCAGTAAAATCTGCACTAAAAGATGGGTGATATATATTAATGTCAGCATTGATCAAATATATTTAAATTGTTGCGTTGTTTTTTTTTTTTTAGTTTTTTAGGTAGTTTTGCTGCATCTTCGGTCATCATTTTATTCAGTATTCAGTACTTTATTGTGTAATCTGATGCATTCCAATACTGGAATGATTTCCATATTTTCTGAAGCTTCTTGAACAATAGATATGTTAACTTCGCTTACGCCGAGGAGATAATGATTTGTTACACTTGCAGAAAGGATTGTCTGAACATAATTTATTGGGTTTGCTTAGGTAATTCCGCTGTTTAATTTAAAATCTGAACAAACATTATATACATACAAGGCTGCACAAAATCGTGCCATTAGGACTTTTTTCAGAGAAGTAATTTTAACAACGGCAGCAAAGCACTAGTGTAAGTAATACATTTAATGAGTGAATGGAGCCAACATTGATGATAGTAAAGCCTTCGCTTTTCCTGCCGGCAGGATAGCCAAAAGTTGCACCTCGTCAGGCATAGCATAAATATCAGTTATAAATGGACCGAATTACTGAGTTTATGGTTGATCTTTGTTGCTTTAACCTCCTGTTTGTAAAATTTCCATGTGATTGTGGCTTTTGTTTACATCTGCAATTGCTGTTGGGTTTTTTACACTAATGCCCCAAAGTTGGACATTTTTCAAATCCTACACAGGGGCTTCAAACAGTTTATTAATATATAATCATTTATTTAATTTTAGATTAAATTGGCCCTAACATGTCATCTGGGATCTTTATTTTCCCAGGCTGGCCACAAGAGGCTGCTGAATACCCTACAGGATCAAAGGCATTGAAGAGCTGTCCACTCTAGACTATCATAGTGGAGCCTCCATGTCTGTAGGCATATGTAGTGATTATTAGTCAAATACTTTCCAAATGTTCAGGCCTCACCCATGAATTAGTGTGGTATGAGAGGTGGGAGTGTCTGAACATAGCCTATCCCTGGCACTCTGGTTACTCCTCTCAGCCTGTATGTTGCAGACCTTATTATGCTGTGACTGTGTCTCCAGAGGTAAACAGAATTTGTGCTTTGGGCCGCTTCAATTATAGAAGAAATCAAGCCACACAAAGCAGTTAAAAGGCTCAAAATGTTTGCTCAAGGACTCCCACCCTGCCAAGATGAGAAGTTGTGAACATAGTGAGTGTGATGACAGTGAGACAGCCAGACAGCTGGGGGCACGTCCTCTTAGAAACTCCGCCTTCTACATGTTGTTGACATGCTAAAGACAGGCATGAGGAGGCATTTAAGTGGTCACTGGTGCGACATCTGTTCTCTCTCTGACTGAAACACCAGGGCTGAAGAGCTAGACCTGTACACCCGTATATCCCAGCCTAGGTGAAGATGTATAATGTGGTCTCACCAAAAGCAAGTTTGTGATCCAAAGAGAAATGATTCATTGCTATACAACCCAAAAACAAGAAGACAAGGATGCAGAAAGTGAAAATCCTCCTCAGTCTTCTTTGTGGGGTTCAGTTTTTAGTGTTTCCACAAGAGTGGTCAGTTGACTCTTCAGTCTCTTCTGTGGCTTGCTGTCTTGTTCTTAAATGTTTAACATGAGCCAATATGATGGAAGGCAAAGAGGTTTGGCAGATGGATTCAAATTTTGCTTTTCACATCCATGTCTTTTTCCTCCCAGTGACCTCTGGCCCCTAATGACACCCTCTCACCCCAGATTCATATAAAGCAACTGCTGGACAGTTTGTGTATTCTGCTGTGATGTGTCATGGCATGTGGCCACACTGTGTCACTCAATATTAAAGGGATTGAGAGGTAGTATAAAGTAATACTTCTATTTTAAGACAACAGAATGAATTCCCGCATACAGATGCATTCTTTAAAGGATTACTCAAAAATTCAATTTATGTCGCGTTGATGCAGCCTGGAACAGCTGGTCTGACTTTGACATCAGACACTGATATAGATAGCCTTGGTTCCCTTCTGTTGGCATTGGATACTCAGAGCTCTGCCAGTGAGATGAGGTGTGGCAGCACATTCATCCTGTGTAATTTACTCTGAAACGACTTCTATTAGATGCTGCTCATTGTCAGAATATGTGGTTGTAGATCTTTTATTTACACTATGTACACTAAATATCAGCCCCCCATGAAGGCTCAGCTTTCAGTTCTGCAGTGTAGCTCAACAGTTAAATTTCCCCCCGTCTTGCACACACAGTGTAATAGGTCATACACAGCAACAGTTACTATTCTTTAGTCACCTAGAACAGTAGATATAAATTTACTTTGAGGGTTTATTTTTTTCTTCTCTTCCCAGTGTCTGCATTTGGGATCATAGGTTATTTCTCAAGATGTATTTTTATAACGTGCTTGGTTGGGCTCAGCAACATTGAAGCTATTTGAAGCAGGGGTCTAGGGTCACGTTATCAGTTGCCTGACCTGTCAGAGAGAACCAGGTGTTAAACTGTTTCCCACAAGTTCTTTTATTTTGAAGTCTTGGTGACTTGTGAGTGTGAAGTGAACAATTACAAACTTTGGGTTTTGGATTGGACTCAAGTGGTCTCAGCCTCATGTAAAATAGCACAAAGAAATATGAGGTGTCTTTCTTGGGCACTATGGTCCCTTCTACATTTTTCAGATTTCGGGGTGTTAATGATTAATCAATAATCATGCTAAGATTTCAACTAAATAAAAAATGTAAAAAACAACAATACATGTTTTGTACCATCTCTCTGGAGCTCTCATGGTTTGGTTTAGTCTGCCTTGTTAAAATGGTAGTAATAGTGCCCAATGTGACATTGTTTTGTTTGGCACAGCCATTTTTTGGATGAGGACAGGTGGTCAATAGCAGCCGTATCGAGTGAGAGCCTTATTGTTTTATTTTTCTATTCATTTTGATTGTTTTGTACCTCATAAATTAAAATTTCACATAACTAATGTGCTGCTACAGTTATTTAAATTAAACAGAAACTGAGAAAGAGATGTGCATTTTGTATCTAATTAATTGTTAATGAGTAATCAACTATCTATTTTTAACATGTTCAACTATAAGTTAAGGAAAATGCACAAAATTTGCAACCCTATTCAGGTTGGAGCCAAATTCCAGTTATTTTTTGTTTTAACTTTCTGAAAAGTGATCTAAAATTTTAGATTTTAAGTTCCTTACCCTAGTTTTGTCATTATGCTCAGTTGACCTGTTGTTTTTGTAGCGTCATGCCATAATAAGCTTGTAATATAATTAAGTAAATGTAACTCTAAACAGACATACAGCTTGTTCAGCATACAAACACATTTGTGACTCTTAAAGTAGTGACAACCCTAGGAGAAAAAGATAACGTCATTTCCAGGACAGTAAATACTTTTGGGAAATTGTGAAGTCATTATAAAATAATTTCAGTGTTAAATCTCATCTTACCAAACAAATATATATACAAAAAACAAAATCTGTAAAATGCAGTAAAAGATCAGGTAAAATCCACTTGGTCTCTAAAGCTGTTGTCTCTGACAACTAATCACTATGAACTGTAAACTTTACTTGTTTACTTAGTAGTTACTGTAATACTGATGTGAGTGTTGTGGGGGGCCTTATGTTTTGTAACCTCTTATCTGCAGCTTTCTTCCTTAGTGTTTTGACCCTTTGCTCCACTTCTGGTACTATGTAGGATTTTTCTACAAACCTCCATGATAACTGTCTGGCTCTGTGTATTATTATTCTAATGCAAGCTGTCTGATGTGCTCACATCATGTTCTACGTGTTGGCCTTCCCTGAGCCCACCATGTTGTTCGTCAATCAGGCCTATTTTTGGAACACGTTCACATGTATCCCAAATCCCTGTCTCAGACATCTGATTGTGGTGGATTGAGCTGGAGCTTTCTGGATTTCACAGCAGGTTCTGTACTCATGCTGTGAACCAGTTGTGGCTCTGAACCAGTGTCATGAGCTTGTTTGATTCACCTCTGTGTGGATTCACTGCGATACATTTCACTGGTTCAGTGGTTGTTAGTAAAGCAGATACTGAAGCCAGCTGAACATAATATTTGTGGGGCACAATGCATGCTTGTATTGACAGATTGGAGAGGCCCTCTGGGGAGTTTTGATCAGTTTTGCCCCTCCCATTTCTCTCTGCTGTGGTTGCCTGTCTGCCCTGCATGTTGTCTCTTGAATATCACAGTTTTAGAGCATCAGTGTTTAATGCCATTCTGATTGAAGCTCATCTAAAATAAAACCTGAGTACGCTTTGAATAGTCATTTGATTGCTGGGAGTTCTAACATCTAGACCTGCCAACGGTCACTAACTTCAGATAGTGTGTTTCATAATCTCATCTGTTATGCAATGAAGTGAACATGACTGGACACATGTTTCTGCACAGATCAGATTTGGCAGTCTACGGATTACACATATTGTAGGGTCAGCCTGAGTTCTCATGTTGTTTGTCACAGTGACCCATTAGTGTGGACATAGTACTTAAGCTGCCTGTCTGACTGATAGTTACCTCGGAGGATGATGTTGTTTGGACAACTTGCCTGATGGTAATTTAGTTAGTGATATTGCTTGCTGGTGCATGTCCAGTTTGGTTATTTAAAGCAATATTCCACCCCTAGATGATAAGCCACTCAGTATGTACTCACCCCTATGCCGATGTGAGGATGGGTGAAGATCTTCAGTTCACAAAACAATCCTGGAGTTTCAGCAGAAAACAGGGTTGCAGCCAAATCCAGTACAATGGCGGTGAATGGTGACCACAGATAAAATGTTTTTAAAAAGAACACAAAACAAACACAAAATGTCTCCATCCTGCTCGTGTGGTGTAATCCAAGTGTCCGCGAGCCGCGACATTAAAATTTAGCCACAAAAGACGCCATTTACTCCATGTTTTTAGCGAAATGTCAACTGTAGCCTCCAAGGTAGCATGTAAACATGGCGTTGATGTATCGCAAGACTTCGTATATCTCTTAATGTATGCATGTGTGAAAATGTCACGAGATATACGAAGTCTCACGATACAACCCTATTTTCTGCTGAAACTCCGGGATTGTTTTGTGAGCTGAAGATCTTCACCCATCCTCACATCGGCATAGGGGTGAGTAAATATTGAGTGGTTTATCATTCTGGGTTGGAATATCGCTTTAAAAACCACACGCTTCATACAATCCTGCAGGAAGCTTACATTCAGAACCTATGTGTGTTTTTGCCTCTGTGTTGTTTTTGTTCACACCATGTGTGCCTCGATTTTAAAACACCAATGGAGCTGTTGCCTCATATGTAAACCAGCACATCATTATCCCTGCTGCGTCTGTTTATGAAACACACTTCAGATTTTGTTTGGAACAAAAACGGAGAGAACTGTATTCCATGTGAGTTGACAGTTTCATCTGATCTACCAGGTTTTGTTTTGGCCTTGGTGCTTTCCTTTCCATATTTGGTTTGTATTGATGAGCATGAACAAAAGGCAGCCAGTATGAAAAGCCATCATACAAACAGCTTATCAAGCATGTGCAGTGTCCTGTATGGAGGATAACAGGAACTGGGTTTGAGCAGAAACCAGTGGAAAACTGTGTACTGTGTGATCCTGTCATCTAAAAATACTGTGGGTGTGCTTTCACTTTCTGTGTAAAATAACAATAACATGGCTGCTATAGGGTTATTTCTGATGCTTCTGATGTGGACATTTATATACCATTTCTTTTTAATCAACTTTTACATCAGTAGGCATATAGGAGTTGGGCTTTCCCTGTGTACAGTCAGTGCAGTGAAGGCAACCCCAGCGCTGTTAGATCAGCATATTCATGGAGAATTGATGTAATTGCCATCACTCCAGGACAGCAGCAACCGGAAACGGATATTTGTTTGAGGACTAACGATACATTCCTGTTTCTCCAGATCTAGTTTCTTGGATTTCCCAAACAGTGCTGGCTTGTGCTTTTAATAGGCGCAGACTGGTCTGGTCATCATTCTTTGAATTTGACATTTCTCCCCCCTCCCCTGTATTGCCCATCAACTATAATAAGACGAGGAATGGCTGGCAGCCCAAGCTTGCAAAGGCAAGGCAAAACAAAGACCACCATAAGACTGGACGCAGAGGAGTTGATTATATGTAGGTTATGTCTTACTGTTGTGTGCGTGTGTCATCTAGTGATTTGACCTACACTCTTGTTATCTATTATTGTGTTGTCATATCTGGGTTTTCTTTTATTTGCCTATGCCTCATTAAGTTTATTTTGTCTGCCTGCTGTGCTTGTGATTTATACTAAAAGGCAGATCTAGCAGTAGCGACACACGTCTTTCATTATATTCCGTCACTTAGGGGGTTTTATTTAGAATTTTCCTATTACTGTCTGTATGTACTGTTCAAAACAGTGAGTTCCAGTTTGCATGGCTCAGACCACATGCAAAGTTTCTCTGAAATATTTGGTAGTGTGTGGGAGCTTTTCAGGAAGGAAGCTGATGAACATAAGCAGTGTATCATTGTAGGGCTGAATGATTTTGAAAAAATATCTAATTGTGATTATTTCTACTAATATTGCAATTGGGTTATAATTTGCAATATTAGGAATGATAATTTTTGTCATGATTACTTTGATTTTCATTGAAAACAGGCCTGTTTTCTTGAGTTTGTAAAAAATTATGTGTAGGCTTTGACATTTCTGCAGCATGAGATTATTTATTTTAAAATGGTATTGTGACACACATTTTTCCCTTAACAAATATTGTGCCTCCTGCGATTTGAAAATTGCAGTATTGCAGTTATGATAAAATTTTGATTAATTGTTCATGGTCAAGTGTTGAAAAAGCAAACAAAAATCACAATAAATGGTAATATTAAATCGCAGTACTTGTAGAATTGCAGTATATATTGAATTGCCAAGTATTGTGATATAATTAAATTAGGAGACAAGAATATCATCTTAGCCCTAACTTATGTAGGCAGATTTAGGCAGGTTCTTATTCAATCACTCAGTGATGGGAAAATTCACACTAAAAGCCCCTGTCTGTATGTAATGTTCAAAAGGGTTGGGGGGTGGGAGGGCACAAGCAAAGTTTCTCTGAAGTATTTGTTAGTGTTTGCAGGAGCTTTTCAGAAAGGAAGACGTGAACATAAGTAGCGTGTGATCATGATATTGAGGTGCATCCCTCAATTGGCTTCTGTGGCTGCTGCAAGCTGCAACAACAGGTCTGTCTCTTTACATAACCTTCCATGAGCACTGAGGAATGCAAACTGGAAAGGGCAGATCCATTGCACACACACACACCCACACCCCTCCCATCCCACACATGCACTAAGTGACTCCTACACACATACACCCCGTCACTTCTTATCTCCCCAGCAGCTTTGAGGCAAGGGCTCCCTGACCCTGTGCGGTGTGTATGTGCATGTTATGTGGAGACTGGGGCAGAGCAGCAAGCAGAGCTGAGATTGTGCGACCAGATCTGGAATGGGAGAGAGAGTCACAGTAGCAGCTGCTCCCTTGCATTAAGAGGCTCTCACTCTGACAGAGGACAATCACAGGGACACAGACACAGAGGACTTCCACTGCTGCCTACTGCCTTACTCTTTCAGTGCTTACTTTTACTCAGCAATTTGTACAGTCAAGAGGCAAGCACTGGATTGAGTGTTGTGTTTGTGTATATGTGTTCCCCATCCTGTCCGGAGTGAGGATGAGGATGAGGGAGCTGTCACTGCGTCAGGATCCTGACCTGAGGAAGGAGTTGGCTCTGCTGGCACGCGGCTGTGACTTTGTTCTGCCCTCACGGTTCAAGAAGAGGCTCAGAGCTTTCCAGCAAGGACAGGCAGGTGTTTGTATGAGTCTACCCTCTACCATGCAGGCTTTGCTGGCCTGTCAGCGAGTGGGCAAGTCTATTAATGTGGACTGGTATTTGTGGGCTTCATATCTTGCTATTCAGATTGCATTAGTACAAATCTACTGTATTACAGTGTTAAGCTACAGGAATTGTGCCCGTTTCTCAATGTTAACCAGTTATTAATCACAAAGTGGAACTACTGGTATTGTCGGAGCCAGTTACATCTTGGGCAGGTGAGGACGTGAGCAGTTGCATCACTTTCTCCAATCATATTTAAAACTTTGATTAGTATAGTTTACACACATTACTGGGGGAGTATTCTTCATTTGTACAGGGATATATGAGATGTTAGCCTTGGTTATGGGATGATGTTTCATCTTGTGTGGTATGTTGTGCTCAGCCGCTTTACTGTCCTCTTTCAGACCACATCATTGTGAATGTGCAAAATGTCATGGGGCTTAGCGGTTGTGCTCAAGAGCTCTGCTAGCGGTTAGCATGAAGCAAGAGAGACAGAGAGAGGGGGGACTGTGGGGCAGGGCAACAGGAGATGTTTATGTCCTTTTATAGCCATGGCTGACACCAACACACAGGACAGAGAAGAGCAGATGATCAGCCGCATTTATCATTTAATGGGTTAAAATGAGCAGATCACCACTGACAGAATACAGCGAAACAATTTCACATGTACATGGCTAGACCTTTTCAGCCATGTTGCTTTGTTCTCCTCTACAATTTAATGGGTTTCAATAATGTTCTTCAAAGTGTTATTGTTGTAGACATGATGATGACGATAATGATGATGATGATGTAGACTGATGGTTATATGTAGGTACTGTCAAATCTAACAAGAGGTGAGAACAATGGGTCAAATGTGTTGGACCAAAAACCACCAAGATGGTATTTTTATCTCCTAGCAGAGGACTATGTGGGTCTGTTTATGTGATTATTAAAGGCCATGGAGACTGATCCAGTTAGCAAATTCTTCAGTCGTGTAAATAGTCCTTGGGTATGAGATGACGATTGAGAGTGAAGCATGTTCTGCTCAAGCTGTTTTTAGTAACTGGCTAATATGTGCAACGTATCCTAATGCATTCTGGCTTTTTATGTGTGACGGTCATGAAAATATCTTCACTGATTTCATTTCTTCTATGGCATGGTCCGCAGCAAAACACCCAGTGGAGATTCTATCAATGAATATGATCTCTTCACAGTTTTAGGGCTGGGTACAGTTTAAAAGTTAGTACCGCTAGCTTGGCTTTGATACTGGTTCCTGAGCAATTATTTTTTCAATATCAAATCCATTTTAACAAAAGGAAAATTACATCACACATTACTGTATAATTACTCATTTTAAAGGAAGGTGCTGGTCAATGACATGGTAAAACAACAAAACCATGATCCCTGACTCTGGGTGCCCTGGGCGTCCTGCATCCCTCTACAATGTGTAACATTATGCAGCCAGTTGCCAGGAGTATTAGATCTTAGTATAAGCATACTGTGTGTTTAATGGCTCACTGCTAATTACGTTTATTGCATATGTATCAAAATTTGGTATCAATTGACAAGCCATTTTTTGATCATCGATAATATTGAAGCAGTTTGGTCAGTGCCATAAAAGAAAAGAAGTTCAGCACCCAGGCCTACACAGTATGTCAGCTGTGTAGACTTGTACAGATGTTATTTAAAGGACACACACAGAGACGTCTGAGCTCTGACATATTGGAACGTTTTCATATTTTTACATACTTTTTAACGACCTATTTTTTTTGTAGGAAAGACCAGGAAAAAAAAGGTTGAATTTAATCACTGTATATTGAATCTAGCTCCCTTACTTTGGATTTAACCAATTTAACCACTTAATTTATCAAGGCACACAGGTAACAGTCAAAAAATAAAAACTGCCATACTGGTGAGCTGACCTGTCCTTTTTTTTATTAGCAATTTCCTCACTGTCTGCACTAATTTTCTCACTCCACGCTGTTTCCATTGTCATGTTGCATCTCGATGGTGCGACTGAAGAACACACAGTGTAAAGATTGGTTGTTTGCGTGTCATTCTCACAGTAGCGTGCTCCATTATCAAGAGATATACTGTTAATGAACCACTGCACACTCGTTATGAACTTTCATGGCGATTTGCATTTAAGTGAAACAGTTGAATCTGTTACTTAATAATTTTCTTATTGCTGTTGATGAAGTATTTGTTACCGATACATATCACTATTGTTTTGTTGCCCAGCCCTAGTTTCTGTGTTTTAGTGAGATGTATGGCACTTTGGAGTGACGTGTTGGAATTGTTTAGAATTGAGTTGGTCAAGTACAGACTAGGACTGCACGATATGGTAAAAAAAAGTCATATTGCGATTATTTTGACTGAAGTTGTGAAATGCGATATGACAATTTTTATTTTCAGTGAAAAAGAAAAATCTTTTAAAAATGATTATGTGACATTTGTTGTGATCTGTCTGGGTTCTGTACCAAACCAATGTTTGCTTATATCTGGAGAACAAGATTTTTAGACCAGGGTGTCTCTGCAGCATCACAGAACTTCACTATAATGCTGTTTTCTCACATATTTTTCCTTTTTTTAAAAATTGCAATTTAGTTCTGGTTCTGCGATTTGGATATTGCACATGGTCATATTGCAGTTTTGATAATATTGCGATTAATTGTGCAGCCCTAGTACAGACATTAGATTTTTAAAAGATAAAGCTCAGCTGTGTATCCAGTAATGACTCTTAAGCTAACAGACTCTAAATTCTGACTGTACCTCTGCTGTTCAAATCTAATACACACTCACATGCATGGCATGCCAGCCCCGTTACTGTTTCCATGGCTGTCACTCACAGCTACTGTTTGTCTGTAATCAGGTACACTGTTCAAAGCCAGCCAAGGTTGCTCACTCACTCTACAGGAACAAATAGTCCATTTCACAGCACACATCTTTTAATACTATAGCAGAAAAAGCACAGGTGTAATTAATATGATTAATAAAGGCAGTGTTACATTTAGGTGTGTCAGTTCCAAGGCCATGATTTTGTGCATGTTAGCTCACAGTCAAGGCTTAATGGGACACTTGAACAAGCTATTAGTAATGTAATTTATAATCTGAGCCTTTTCTTCTTCTGTTGTCAAAATGGCTGCACTGAAAAGGCCAATTTTTATTGACTTATTTTAGAGTATAGTCTCTATAGATAAAAGCAGTCAAAATGTTAAAAATGTTATACTTAATAAAGAATTTGTCTGTGTTTTTTGAGCATTGAATTTACAAATATATTAACATGGATCGTAACATGAAGAGTTTGATTTATAAATGAGATCTAACTTTCTGTTAAACTAGGGCTGTACCTGACTCAGAATTTTCTGAGTTGATTTGGATTTGGCTGTTCAATATGGGTTTGGCAATTAATTCCTTACTTCTTGTCTTTCAGTTCAGTGCGTCACATTAAATCTCTATATGTGCTTACACGAGTATGTTTTACTAAGACACATTTTAATGACTTTTATTAGTGCTGTGCGATATGGACAAAAATTTATATCCCGATATAGGTAATTTTATATCCCGATAACGATATATATCCCGATATAGTATTTTTACTTAAAATTATATATATACCCACATGAAATGAATGCCAATTCCTCTGATCTTTTCTCCTTTTATTTATAAAACACATATTTTATATATAAAGGGACAAGACATATTTTTTTTTTTGTCACGGTTTTTCACAGCCAAACATCTTCTGCTTAACACAAAATAAGAGTACTTTTATACAAAATGGAAGGCCTGTCAGTGTTTACTCTTTTACAGTACCAATAACTCTAGTTTAAATGTTTTGAAAAAATACTAAGTTGTAGTGCAAAACAAAACACTGTGCAGTACACAGTATGGACATTCCTGAGAGTGTTTAACACAAAACAAAATAAAATTCCTATTTTACAGTTTCACAGTTTCTGAGGAGCACTTAGTTTTACAGCCTGAACTAAGTGTAACTCCGATTTAGATTTAGAGCACTACAAAATACTAGTTTCCTTGAATGCATCGGGGTTTTCCATACGGTAGTTTTTTTAGCCGGTATTCAGATTTCCGGAGTGTGCCCTGAACGCATCACCTGCAGCTCTCGGGGTGTGCAACATATCAGTCTGTGTAAGTTAGCCAACGTAGAGCTTGGGAGGGCAGGCTGCTGTGAGGTGGTTAGAGACGGAGTTTCGTCCTCCATGCTGCAATGTTTTGGTCACCCACGTGCGTGTGGCGAGCAGGTGGCGACGCTTCGACTTCCAGATTTGACGTCAACATTTTTTTAGAATTGAGGCGTCGACGTCATCGACGTGTCGCAACAGGCCTAAAAAATACGATATAAACAATAGGGGATTATGTCGTACGGTAGACATTTTTTCTATCGCACTACGATATATATTGTAATATCGCACAGCACTAACTTTTATCATCATCTGTGATGAGAAAACATAAGAGTTCTACACAGTCATAGAAAGGAATAGTGTGTCCTTATGTCGTTAGTTCAGGTATAAAATCTGAGCACACCTGCCACCCTGTTGCAGTGCAGGTCACCTGCACTTAATTTCTAACGCTTTCCTCTGCTTTGTGGTCATTTTTAGACTCATTTTGTCAAGTTTACAGTCATACTGTTCCATTGTTCTGTGTAAAATGGCTCAGCTAAAAAAAAAAGATAAAAATTGTTTACCAACCATTCATTTCACAGACTCATCAGTTAGCCACGAGTCACATGGATTTTTTAATAAGTGCTCTAGCTACAAAATATATTTATGATTCTCCTTATTTAGAATTCCTCATTGAAATGAAAAAAAAAACAAATTAACACCCCATTATTACTGCAACATATCAAGAAGTGAGGACTGCGCAACTTGAGGAATCTCAGTTGACTGAGGAGTCTCCAACTGATGATGCAAATCTTCGACTTTCAGGGGGGCAGCCCTATTTTAAACATTACTGATCAAAAAATATGTAATAGCTTCTATAAACACGAGTAAGTCAAATCTTGTGGTCTCGCTGTTTAGAGCTACCATTTTGTTCACTGTTGGATCAGATTATGCTGTTAAAGACGAAAATATATTTGTAAACATTACTGGGAGGCCACAGATGTGATGATAATTTTCTAGTAATGAGTGATCTGATGACTACTACCCATTTCATCTTATCTTGTTATCATCCTGTTCTATATAGCTCTTAAGTTCCTGACTTTTTTTTAATACAGAATTGGATAAACAGATTTTTTTTTACAACATCTTACAAGTTGCAAACATTACTAGGTCAATGATGGTTTCCATCACCAGATAAACACGATTGTCAGTCAGTCCATTCTTCACATACTAATGTCAGTTGACATGTCTTAATTTAAATCTATTACAGAGTAACAGTCTATTAGAGGAGAATGTTTATTACAGATAAATGGACAACAATTATGACTGAGTTGTTACAACTCCTCCCTCATGGGCCTGCTGAGAGATGCGGTTTCAGTGCTAGCAATGTGGAGTTTGTGTTGAGGCGAGACTTAGTACATGCTGGAATGCTTGAGCTGTGAGTTCTGTTAGCACATGCTAGCATCAGTGGCTAACAGTTTATTTCTGTGTTTGTCTCAGGCCCAGGTGAGGACGGAGGAGCCCGTCACCACAGCGCTGAGTGAAAGCATTCCAAAGTTTCACTTCCCACAGGGCCGGCCCCAGGCCAACCTCAACATCGACAGCCTCATTTCCAAAATTGAGAAAATATTTTCCCAATTCCCAAATGAAAGGGCCACCATTGAGGACATGGGGCAGGTTGCCAAGGTGAGAATGTGATTTGTAGCATGGAGGTTCAGCTGCCACCCAGCAAATAATTTTCATTGGTCCCATTTCATTCCCAACTTTACGAATGTTTGCTGATGCTAAACCTCGGAAAATATTATCTCCAACTCCCTGAGGAATGTGAGAAATGGCCTGAGGGGAACCTGAGTGAAGAGAGAAATGACAGCTAGGTTTCCTCAGGGAAGTCTTAAAGTGATGCAACACTGCTTGTCGACCCAATAGTGTCATGTGTCATTGTGCTGTTCTTTTCTGCATTAAAGACCACACGTATATCTAAGAACTTTAAAAGCTTTTTTCCCCCCATCTCTCTTTTCTATATCCATGCCACACACTGCCCCATCTCTCCTTCTTCTTGTCTCCCTAGGCCTGTGAGTGCCCTCTTTACTGGAAGATGCCATTGTTCTGCTCAGCTGGAGGCGACAGGACCGGCTTCGTGTCCGTTCACAAGTTCGTGGCTATGTGGAGAAAGTAAGACAATGACGCCTCTTATTCTCAGTGGACCACTAGTATGCTCACAGCCAAATGGCTCATGCAATCTCTTCAGAACAATGATGACCACTCGCTGAGATTACAGAAGCTGCATGCAGCTCTCTGTTGTCATGACATTATCCTTTTCATTTCTAAACAAAAATCATTGATCACAAAAGCCTCACAAATGCCCACGAGGGAATAGATAGTAGGCATATACAGTATTTGAACGAAAACATCCATTCAGCGTCTTTCTGCGTGAAACTGAAAGAAATACCATAGGGCTTTTGTAATGCTGGCTGCACACTTAGCTGTGTGCTGAATGCTGTTGTATGCAATAGGCATGCTCTTGTATTAATGTGTAAGTCTCTAGAGAACTGGACAGACCTGGCCTTTGACTTGAGCTCATGACTGAGCCATTCTTAGATGAGAGGCCACAGCAGACACTTGCATTATTTCCCCGTCACTACCGCAACACTCAACACTTATAATCACCAGGCAGCGATTCAGAATCCTAATTTCAGAATGTATTACACCCACACTTGGACTTTTGAGGGGAACAATTTCAAACTTGTGCTCTTGAGAATGATAAAAAGGATAGAGAGAACATAAGAGCGAAAGAGGGAGTAACCTTGCAACCATCTGTTCTCTCTTTTCTTCTCCAGAACTCTGCAGACCTGTCACGATGACGCTTCTAAATTTGTGCACCTCTTGGCCAAGCCTGGCTGTAATTACCTGGAACAAGACGACTTTATTCCATTCCTGCAGGTACTGGCTGCAGCACACCCAGGGAGAGGGCTGGACTTGGCAGTGCGGGATGGCAAAAATTGCATTGGCTTGGGTGGTGCGAACTGGACTTAATTTTTGCACTGCCCTGCTGAGGCAGTGCTTTTTCATGTGGCGGAGGACTAATTCAGGGACGTTACTGTAAGCCAGGGGAGTTTACTGAAGGGAGGTTCCACTGGTGCAGGAACCAAGCTCACCAGAAGTGAACGGAGAGGAAAACACAGTATAGCACCAAAATAATCCCAGAAAACATAAATGCAGATTTACCAAATTGTTTCATAAGAATAGTCTAATTGGCTGTTTGGTCAGTCGTAGCATGTGGGCCTGCTGTGCTGGCTTTCTGTATTCTCATTCCCCTCGACAAGCTGTTGGTGCTCCACACTAGCCCCGCCCAACACCTGATTCATTTTCATGCTGGCAGGAGCGGCTGGGCTGTACTGAACACCCGTTAGCATACCAGCAGAGATGCCTTGTGGCACACGCTGTTTAATTTGTATGGTCCCGCTCAGCGAATCGCCTTTGACTGTTTTGATGAATGAAAGGCGGATTGCAGTGGAGTAGATTTGACTGTCCCCGCCTGTTTCCTGTGCCCGGTGATTTATGTGTTTCTCTATGATTTAATTTCTCACAGTAAGAGTCAAAGAGGCACGACGGCTGCCCTGAAATAAGGCCTTTTAATTTCATTGCCGCCTTCGCATTTATGTCAACAATTCTTTCCCCCAGCAGAAGGGAAGGGGGTAGAATAAAGAAAAGACATGGGGGAGTTTCATGGCAAGAATATAGCTGTAGTTCATTTGAAATGCAGCACACCCCCTGTGACTTTACGGCATGAGGAAGAAGAGAAGGTTAAGCAGTCACTAGCAGACGTCTTTTCTTTGGCCTTCTCACCACTCTGCTGTCAAATCAGAAAGGCTTAAGCTCATCCAAGAACCGGTCGACCCAGTGTTTTCCAACTTCAAAGAAACATTTAAATTTGATGGCCTCTCCCAACAAGGCCTGGAGCCTTTTCTTTACACAGCACAATTTATAAAGCATGTGGCATGACAGAGTGATGTAGATAGACACTGACAACTTCTGATGTTTGAATAAGTATGCATTTATATGCCTTCTGTCTTCTACCCAAAAAGAAAGACATGTGGTTTGCCATTAAACTCGTCTCTGAAAGTAACTGCAAAGTTTAAGTGAACATATGTATTTGTTATTGTAGCAGGCACAGTGTGTCATGGAGTTGTTCTTTTGCATTTGTGTTTGTTGGTTTTGTGGAGCTTGTTATGGAAATGAGGCAGACATGAAGTAGAGACAAAGTGAGCTGACTTTACTTTATGTTTTCAGGATGTGGTGAACTCACACGCAGGCCTGGCCTTTCTAAAGGAGGCACCAGACTTTCACTCACGATACATCACCACGGTATTCAACCATAACACAAGTTAACATTATATTACTACTGTAACATTGCAAGAAGTGAAACTTTAAAATGGCTCTGCATTGATTCAAGTTTTGCTCATGCATTATTTGGTTATTTATGAAGACACTGTCAACTGTTTTTCAGGTGATTCAGCGGATATTCTACAATGTGAATCGGTCATGGACTGGAAAAATTACATGTTCTGAACTCAGGAAAAGTAACTTTCTTCAGGTATACAATAATACAATACAATAATTATGTTTTTTCCTTTGTGCTAAAATTATTATTTTCTGTTACTAAAGGTGTTTGTTGGTCTTTGTGAACCTCTAAAAACATTTTTTAAAAATACACCAGTACAGGGTTACCAGGTCTGGTTTTCCTGCAGAGTTTGGCTATTTTTCAAGTGGTTATTAATCACATATATAAATCCATGTTGTAAATTCCAGATTTTAATTGAAATAATGTATTTATACCCTGCCAAACTGACTTAAGATCACCCTGACTTAAGATCATACTCGTTCAGGGAGGAAGTATAGAAAATGAAAAGACAGAGCAACAGGTTAGTTTATGCGTCAGTGAAATGTATATTTTATTTATGATAATCTATTTATGATATCTAATAACACACTGTATCAGTGAAAAAACTGTTTTTAATGCTGGCGCACTGAACATTTATGGTCTTACTTTGTAGATATTACAATACATTTATAGCCATTCTGTTGTACTTTAAAACAGTGTATATGGTTTGGTAGGGGCATATTTTGAGTTCTGCCATTGAGCTGGTTTTGATCCGTCGTTTGCTTTCTTACACTGAAGAGTCAACCCTGTGCCAGACTTTAAAAGTCATAAAATTGTCTTAAGATTTAATTCACATTGTCTTCTAATATAAACATTTAAATCTTGATTTGCTTTATGCTGAACTTAATAACTCAATAGTAATTATAAATATTTAGACTTGATTTTCTTTTATACTAATCACTTACCTGCAAACCTGCAAGTTTTATTGAAAGAAAACATCATTTTACATCCACTTAGGTCTTCTCTTTTTTCGCTCATTGTGGGAACACTGCAACATCATGACAATGAAGCCTAGTTGGGCAAAACACATGCACAATCAGATAATGAGACAAGTTGTAAGCATGTCCACAGTTTAATCAGATTATCTAAAAACCTTTTTTTGGAGGTAAAACTAAGAGTGAGGACGTCTGTAATGTTGGTGTAATTCTTCATTGCACTACGCCAAGTATAGAAAGCTGAACAAGGAAGCCAGTCTGTAAAGTATAGCAGATTTTTACGAAGGACAATGTGACCAGTTACCTTTTTTTTTTCCTGCTGTCCCAGAATGTGGCATTGCTGGAGCAGGAAGAGGACGTGAACCAGCTGACAGAGTTCTTCTCCTATGAACATTTCTATGTTATCTACTGCAAGTTCTGGGAGCTGGACACTGACCATGACCTCTACATAGACCAGAAGGACCTGGCCCAGCACAATGACCAAGGTACACAAGCACTCCTCACTGTCCTCAAGAAAGCACACCAGACTAGAATCAAACTTCAAAATAATTTTTCAGGATTTAATGTATTCGTGTAAAATGTATAGCCTATTATCAAATACGCAGTTAAAAAAACACTGCTGAAACTTTGTCAGAACACAAGGGATTCACACTAAATTAAGTTTTCTTAACCTTCCTGGCATTTGTTGTCACTGACAGTAGGCTGAAGCTACATGTAACAATAAAGAGCATTTGTAGATGTTATTTGGTCCAGTTTTACTGCTCACACACAAACACTTACTTGGGGAAAAAGACTTGTCTTTGACACTTCCTCCCTGCACACTCAACACCACATGTTCTTGGTTGATGGTCTGTGAGTGAGGCAGGGGAAATGAGACACAAGATCAATAAGAGAGCAGCAAATATACTCTGCTCAAATGACGCCATGTCTGGAACAATTTCTACCACTATACAGTCAATATGATGACCAGAGGATTTATAGCATTGTCAAGATTAAAAAAAAAAAGGAGCTACACTAGCCAGTCTGGATTTACAGTCTGTGAGAATGGATTACATCTGTTGTGAAGAAGTTGTATATTAACTGGGAGAAAACCTTTTTTGTCCCCCAACAGTCTGGATTGTAAGTAATCTCTTTGCTGTATTTTTTCCAGCCATCTCCCATAAGATGATTGAGAGAATATTCTCGGGAACAGTAACACGGTAAGTGAAAGAAATGAATAGATTTTAAAGGAGGCTTATCATAAGATGCGACCAAAAAGAAGACATATTTCATGTTTTTATTACATGCCAGGTTTTAGTATTGATGTTGGTGATTGTGGGATTTATTTTTACAGAGACAGACGGGTGTATAAGGAAGGGCGGCTGAGTTATGCTGATTTTGTCTGGTTCCTCATCTCTGAGGAGGACAAGAAGACTGACACCAGGTATGTAGACCCACTGCCACTCTGATCAGGGTTCCCACGCCTCTTGGAAAACAGTTGACTAAATTTCCAAATGAGCGAAAAAGTTAAATGTTAACGACCTCTTGTTACATTACTGTAATAGCAATGAACGCTTCCAAACAAGTAATTTATTAATGTAATCCACCTACCCGTTTTAGTTTTTATCAGGTTTATGGACTGATGTTTCTTTCCTCCCAACTTGTTTTAAATGGCCCTTTTGCTAGGCTAACTGAACTATTTTACTTCAAATACAATACTGCATTGTTAAGGCACAAAGCACCACAATGTGAAATGTTTAACCTTTTTAAGAAGTAGCTCACAGTGGGTGTTATTAACCTTGTCAAAGAGTCAACTTAATATTAGTGAAGGGGCTAAAGTATGGGAGTCAGTGGCAGGTAATGATCCGAGGAAAATCAAATCTTGACTTTTAATCCTGCAAAAAAAACAAAAAAACATTTTATTTACATTTATTGGGATCTGTACCAAACCAACCTGTACCAACATGTATTCATGCTGTTTTGTCACATTTTTTATTTCTTTATCAAATATGGGAGCGTCTGTGATTTGGATATTGCACTTCTTGTGATATTTAGATTAACTGCGCAGCCCTAAAACAGAGCATTGAAACAAGGCAAGAAATAAAAAACAACAGTAAGAAGAGATGGTAGTAGAAGCAGTGACATTAAAACATCTAGACTTTATGCCTGTATACTGAAATGTTTCTGTAACTCTTGTCCTCAGCAACAGAAAGACAGAGAGACAGGTGCAAGTTTAATCAGAGTTCCACAGAGAGGAACATATTTGTGTATGGGTAGATCATCACTGAAATCTGAAATGAAATATCCTGGAAAAGTCCTGAATAATGATCTGTGGAAAAGAGTGGGAACCCTGACTGATGCATCTTCTGTTTCCTTTATGTCTTTTCTCACGCACACATCTGCTCACTGCTCCTTCCCTTTCTCTGCGTCCAGTATAGAGTACTGGTTCCGCTGCATGGACCTGGATGGGGACGGGGTGCTTAGCATGTATGAGCTGGAGTACTTTTACGAGGAGCAGTGTCAGAAGCTGGAGACCATGGCTATTGAGCCCCTTCCCTTCGAGGACTGCCTCTGCCAAATGCTTGACCTCGTCAAGCCTGAGGTCGAAGGTCAGACCCGTCTTACATTTATACACACTCTGAGAAGTTCACACACCAGAGAGTCTGACAGCTTCCATGTTTTTGACAGTCACAGACACACGTACACACTCTAAGGCTGGGTCATTGATCATTTGATGAGCACAGTTATAGATGATAGACTGACTGCCTGATCTGGACTGTCTGCTGCCAGCTGTTGGTGTCATCCACACTGCAAACAAATTCCCTCCAGCACTGAGCTCCACCACTATGCCATTTAGAAGACACTGGTACATGGTGAGGGTATGCATGTTTAGTATTGATAGCACACACAGCAAGAATGTGACCCGCAGTCGACCTGCTGGTATGCTGTACTAGTGGAGCTGTGGAATATAACATGTAATATGAGATGTAACAACTTCTTCACTCATTTGAGGCAGATGTTTCCCTCCACAGTTACGCCTCCTCTCAACAGCACAACATTTACTATTTCAACAGATTTAAAAGTCTGGATGAATTTCACATTAAAATTTTAAGACATTATTCTTTGGTAGATCCTCTTGTCTGCTGTTGTACATCAGCTGTATAGAGATGCTACATTTGATGACAAGGAGCTTGACATAGTATGCAGATCAAATGAGAGCATCTAAATTTTAAGTCCTTTTCTGCTCTTTCAAAAGCAGAAACTAAGATTTTAACTGGTAAAAAGATACTAAATGAAACACAATCACAATCAGGTATTGCCTGAGTTTTATACAGGGTTCATAAGAGCGCTAGAAATCCTTAAAATGCTTGAATTTTAATGAAGTGTTATCAAGGTTTGAAAAGTGTTTTTTTTGGATAAAGTGCTTGAAACTGCTTGCAGTTGTAATTGCATTACTTTCATAATGAATTGCTACCTGACTGAATATTTCACTATTTAGTATAGCTGTAACAATTAATTAATTAGTTGTCAACTATTAAATTAATCGGCAGTTATTTTGATAATTTATTTATCGTTTTGATTCATTTTTCATGAAAAAATGTCCAAACTCTCTGATTTCAGCATCTCGATGTGAATATTTTCTGGTTTCTTAAGTCCTCTAGGACAGTAAACTCACAGTAGTCTTTGGGTTGTGGACAAAACAAGACATTTGAGGACATCACTTTGGGCTTTGGAAAACTGCAATGAACATTTTTACCATTTTCTGACATTTTCATGCCAAACAACTAATCGAATAATCAATAATGAAAATAATTCTCATTTGCAAACCTACTTTTTAGATAAATAAGTAAAATAAGTCAGATATTGACTCAGCCAGGTTATATAGGAATCAGATTTCAAGTACAGACAAGTGTCACATTTTGAAACATGAAACTTAACTGTGTTTCCCTTTAATTTGTAACCCTTCACAAAACAATCACAAAACATGATTTTAGTTATTTATAACACAGCAACGTCTGATTTAATATGATGAAAAAAATAAAAATAATTTACCACAGCTGTAAGGAAATGCACCTTGAAAATTCTTGAAAAGTGCTTCAAAGTTCACTTTGGAAAATGAACCCTGTATGAGCCCTGTTTATAAGCAGCCGCATGAGGCTGTTTAAGATTTGACTCACAGGTTTGAAACATTTAGATGAATCTGGTGACTTTTTGGACAATTAATCATTTTATATAATTGATCCAGTAATATTTATATAATTAATTCAGTAAAAATCCAAACATTTGAGGGTAAACGATTCTCAAATTTGAGAGTTTGTTGCTTTTCTGATTTCATATCTTCAACCCAAACAACTTGAGGACTAAACTCTGGGCTCAGATAACTTTATACAGACACATTTCTGTACATTTTAGAGACTAGATGATTCAGTTAATTGGGAAAAAAACAGATTTGTAAATAGTATAAATAGTTTGAAATATTCTGTTTGAGTACGCAAAAGAAGCTACACATTTCACTGTCCTCACCCTGGATGGTGACAGAAATCCACTTCTTGTTCTTTTGTCAATCACATCCTTAACCTCTGACACTCTACAAGATAAGTTGGAGTATTGGTGCCAAAAACTCAGCATTTACTGAGTCAGCTAAGTCTCAGGCCAATTTTGAAAGCTAAGTGAGGCTAAAAAAAATTATACCCCTGTCATTGGGGTACGTTTGTGTTTGAAAACCTGCATAAAGTCCTATTTTATCCCATCTAGGTAAGATCACTCTGCGGGACTTAAAAAGGTGCAAGTTGTCGCACATCTTCTTCGACACTTTCTTCAACATTGAGAAGTACCTGGACCATGAGCAGAGGGACCCGTTCTCTGTCATAAGGGTAAGGCTAAACTGATGTGAGGTAGTGTTATGACTTGTTTTCCTGTCAGAGGTCAAACGGATCACGTAACCTGTCGTGGGTTTCAGGAGATGGAGACGTACACCCAGGAGGTGTCAGACTGGGAGAAATATGCTGCAGAGGAGTACGACATCCTAGTGGCGGAGGAGGCTGCCAACGATCAGTGCAATGATGTGTAAGTTGACTTTACATACACGTCTGTTAGATACGGCTGCAAACCAGGGTCTGGATTTATCAAACTGATAATAGTGCAACTTTTAAGTAAAGTAAAAGATAAAAGTAAATGTAATATTCACAGCTTAGTTGTTTAAGAAAAGGAAAAAGAAGGGATTAGATAGGATTAGTATTGACAAATTACGGTTGCAGTATCTAAAAAATGGTATGAAGCACATCCCCACATAAGATGCTGCCTAAAAAAAAGTCTGTATTATGTTCTGTCAAAAAAACTTTTCATATCAGACATTATACACAGATACCTGTATAGACTGATAAAGCTGTGGTAGGCTGGTATTGGCCACCCAATATATCTGTCTGACTTTAAATACAATTGCATATCTTATGTTTTTGGAGATTGATATATCAATGTAATATAAGGTTGTTGTTTTTTCTGTTTTTTTAAGAATGAACAATGCGGCAGTAGAGTAAATCCTTGTCTCTGATTGGCTTGTCCTGCTCAAAGCATACATGTGATCACTTCGAGTTACTTTTAAAAGTTATTTCTACACTTTTCAGCACATGTTGCTCTTCAGTTAGAGATAAGTATATTTTTTACTGTTTTTTGATAAATACGGGCCCTGATTATTGTGTGGTTCAAACATCGAAACATACATTGACTATTTTTGTTGCAGGCATTTCATCATGTCATGGCAGGATAAGCACAGGTGTGATTGATGAAATTTTTAAGAAATGTGAAAAAGAACTTTATGAAAAAGTGATGGTTCAGAACACAGTTCATGTACTCAGAGATAATAATACTTACATTCTTTATGGAGTAGTTGTTAGATCAACTAAGGGAAAGATCATTTCAAGCTATTTTCTGTCTAAGCAGATGGACAGGGTTTGATGTCTCCTTGCTAAGACTGGGCATTATGTGAGAGTGAGTCAGTGATAGATGAGGCTGTTGACAGGTATGTTGTGTGGCGGTTTTAGGAACACCACCGACTTCTAAAGACAGGCTGCTAACCAGAGCAGGTAAGACACTCAGGGTACCAGCAGGGACAAAGTGTTCTCCTCTTTCTCTTTGGATGAGTCTAGTCCTAAACCCACTCCTAGCTTCTACCCTCACCCCACCAGTCTGACCATACTGTTGACAGCAGATAGTTGTTTTGTCAGACAGCACAGTATCGTGTGTATTTAGCCACGTGTTAGAGCTGGGAGTCTGTTTTTGAACCAGACAGTTTCTGTTTTTATCCTGCCTCTTCTAAAAAAAAAAAAAGTTCTACTCTTGCACCATCTCTGTCCATGCCTTCATGTGTTTCTCCTTTGGCCTTTCCAGTCACACTGTTTTGTTGAAAATTTCCTGTCTGTTGAGAAGAATAGTTTGACATTTTGGTGACTGTGCTTATTTACTTTCTTGCTGAGATTTAGATGAAAAAATCTTAACCACTCTCACACCTCTATGATAAATATGAAGCTGCCACCAACACCCAGTTAGCTTAACATAAGGATTGGAAATGGTGATCCAGCTTGTTGGGCTCTGTCCAAAGGTAACAAAAATTACCTATTTGTTTCTTTTATTGGTGGAAATGGGTTTACATGATATATTGTAATTTTAGTTGTTTTCTTCATAATGTTATAGTTTCAGTATGCTTTATATTTCCTGCATAATGTTACCTGCTGTCTAGTTTAGCACTTGTTAGCCTCGGTGGCTTCTAGACACAACAGTTTGTGCATACATGTTGCCAGTGCCAAGCATATCATGCACACACCTTCCAGTGTTACAACCACAAGCTCATGAGTTCCATTTGAGGGCAGCATATTTCTTGGGCAGGCGCAGTTGTTGTTGTTGCTACTTTGAGGTTGCCAGGCAACCAGTGGAGACTGGTTTTGTACACGCTGGTTTCTTATACAGATTAAACAAACAAGATATATAATCACTGAGCTCTAGAGGTCCTGGGCTTGTGTTACCTTTGGACAAAGTGTCTAGTTTCCAGTCTTTGTACTAAGCTAAGATAACCAGCTTCTGGCCTGGTCCTATTTACAGTATAAACAGAAGAGTTTTATTCTTCTATCATCTCTAACTATTGGGAAGAAAACAAATAAGCAAAATTTCCCAGCTGTTTCTTTCTTTTCTTTCTAAGTGACACATTTCTGAGTGATGTTATTGTCCATGTCTGTTTAGGTATGATAATCCTTTGAGCCCTTTGGGGCAGCACATCTCCAGTGAGCTGGGCCTGACAAAGAGACACTTCTTTGAGATCCCCAGTCCACACTGCAACCTGGACCTGGATGAATATGAATATGAAGATGACTTTGAATGACCCTCCATCCTGTAGCGTTTTCTCACAAGCCTGCTGAGCACTGTGCACTCCTAGACACAGACCCCAACCAGCAGTGTTAGTCAATGAATCGCATCAAGTCAGAGATTCGCAGGTTCAGGCCCGGATCCCATCATGCACAACAGGAAACGCTTCAATAAACAGGGAATGAAAGCAAAACCAGAAGACACTGTCAGAGCACTGGTGGGGTCAGATGTGCTGGAGGAATGGACACAGTATCACACATCTGGCTAACAGGAAATGTGAGGTGGTTCTTCACAATGCTGTACTATACCAGATGTTTTAATATTTTCACCTGTCACTCTTAGAGAGAGAGTTCAGATTATTTAATGTGGTGTTGTGCAGTAGGAGGTACTTCTCGATCGTCAGCTGTGAACAGGGTCAGCAGTAAAATAAATTAAAAAGGGTCCACCTTCTAAAAATCAGCATCAGTTTCAGCCTTTTCAGTCAGGAAACGGCTGTTATAGAAGCCAAATATTGCTTTCTCCAAACCAACTAAACTACATGGGTGAAATCAGTAATTTACCTTGCAGAACACAGGATTTGCTGGTCAGCTGCTGCCTCAGTGTCTTTGTGTTATTTTCTGACTTCAGTGAATCAGAACAATCCTTGTAAAAGTCACACAATAATACAAATAAATTAGCCAATTGAGGCAGCAGTAGTCCATCAACTCCTGTGTTCTGTGAGATACAATGACTAATTTCACCCATAGAGTTTGAATGTCTGGAGAGAGCGATATTTGGCTTGTACAACAGCTGTTTCCTGTCAAAAAAAAAGCTGTCTGATGGAAAAGTAAAGCAGTGAAAATACTCTAAATATAGCATACACCTAAACCGATATGCATTTGTTTTGTTTTTTAGGTGGGCCTTCTTTAAGTCACTAAACTACATTTGCTGATCAGCAGTACGCAGCAGTACCTTTCAGCTTCTCTGAAGTGGGAGCATAATACACTGACCAAGTACCTCATAGAATCCCACGTCAAATAATCTAAACTGTCGCTTTAAAGAAGTCACCACAGCTGACTTCATGATGTCACAAGCAGCAGCACATTCAGACCTTTGCTCCATCCCCACTTGTTGACAAAGGACAACTTCTGTTTTGCATGTACTGCTTTGTACCAGTAATGTTTTGGGGGGAGTGTTACTTCATCTGAACATCAGTACTGTGTTGTCACATTCACATGAGCTAAATCACATTCTTCACACACTGGAGCTCCGAGGATTGTTAAGACAGAAACCATGCTGCTTTGATTCAGGTTTTGAACTAATTATCATCTGACGTCATTGGCTAATGTTACATTCCAGTGATAATAACTGAAGGTTTTCTATAAAAACTGTAAATTCATTAATGGTTGTGTGTTGAAATGAGACGTTACTATACATGCCAAACAAGCCACTGTTGAGCCTGCTGTACACACACAAGCACACAGTTCAGACTGCCACACACAGCGTATGTTGTACAGGTCTGTATTCATTATGACTTAGATTTTATGTATGTGTGAGATGGGTTTAAAATTATTAGAGATGAATTTATAAATAACTGTAAATATTTATTTGGCGATTGCTGTGTTGTAAATGAGGTGGGCAAATGTTTTGGACAAATTCTTTTTTCTATATTATAAAGTACTTCATTTGAATGTACTTTGACAGAACAAAAGGAACACATTTTAACATGTTTTGCTTTTCTTTAAATTAATAATAAAGCCTTGGTTAATTGAAAATTTAAAAAAACAGACTGTGCAGTTTAATTTGATCTATTTAGTTAGAAATGGTTTTGAGATCTTCACTGTCACTACAGTTGTTTCCCTCTTGTAAAATGTTGTATGTTTGTTGGGTGGAACAGGGTGTAAATGTATTTATAGGAATATTAATGTTAAAAAATTACAGCTTGAGGAAATGTACCTGTGTTGGAAAATTTTTTATTTAAATCAATTTACAGCAATACATACGAAGCTTTTGGCAAACTTTAACCCAACTGTTTCCTATAAGGAGCAATAATAAAGTGGCAAGCAGGACAATAAAGCAAAAATTCTTAATATAGTCTGAGATAATTAGACATCTTGGACCTGAGTGTGATGCAAAAGTAAAATAAAAGTGGGATCATTTAGTGTCACTTTTAACATTCAAGTACAGAAGACATGTATATGGAGAACGTACCTTTACACATACTGTTACACTTGGTCCTCAAATGAAAGGATATATGAAGAAAATATACCTGACATTATTTGAAAAATAAGGCTTTCAGGTCGATGTTCACAAATCCCATGAAAAGACTCATGAGTGCCCTGTATGTGGCCCCAAGCCCACTGGTTTATACTGAAAATGTCTGATTCATATACCACACAAACAGAGGGCAGCACATCACTAATGTAACCGCTAACTGCTGCCAACTGTGGCTGCCGCCAGCTAGTTGGCACAGTTAGCTGTGCAGCTAGCAGTCCTATTGTTAGCTGACTCTGCTAAAGTTTGGATTCACTGAGCCGACTCAAACTGCAAACAGGGTCCTTCCTGAACAACCAGAGATACAAAAGGTGGACTATCATAAAATGAAACGAAAATTTAGGATTAAATGGCAGCAGGAGTTTAAGTGACTAGAATGTGACATATCTTTGGATGTGTGTGCAGCCAGTTTCTTCAATTAGCCAAGAAGTCTAGCTTGTTTTTCCACTGTAAACAATACCTTAAACAAAGACAATGGGAGAAGTGGACACTTCTAACATAAATTTACATTCGGGCCACCAAAAATGTACATTGGCCACCAAATTTAGGGGCTTGGTGGACTGGAGCCAGTGCTTTAAAATATTACTGTCTATCTCTGCATAGAATCTCTTCACATTCTGTTGAACATTTTGGTTAATTCTGAATGTTTCAAACTAATTCTTAGAATTACTCCTTGAAAATTAATCACAAGTTATAGCTGACTTGTTCAAAACCGCCTCAGTAATTTAACTGCTGTTTGAGTAACATTCACTAGAAACTGAAGTGGCAAAATGTTTTAAATTAAAGTGCATTTGTTGGGGACTATTTCCATAACGTCTTGTTGCTCTAGTCAATATTTACAGCAGCAGTAAAGTGAATGTTGGGTTGATTTAAAGTAAACAACAGTGCCCATGTTTTTTTGTAATGTAGGAAAATGTCACCTAGTGCAACAATGTGGCTCATTTGGGTGTTTTTAATACTTCCTGGGCAACAATTGAGGTTTATGGTAAATAGGAGTGAGATATCGGGCTTTGGCTGCACAAGTAATAGGGTATGTAGTAGGATCAATTTTTGTTGGTTTTGGTCTGTTCATGGAATTTGTTGACAGTAAATTAAATTAAATATCAAACTTATCCTATGTCCTTATACAAAACATAATATACTACATTTTAAACAAACAAACTGGCCACTGGGAGGTCTGCACGTCAGAACAGAGAAGACAGAAAAGGAATACATCTGCTCAATGTTTGTGATGTCCAATGAGGTCTTGTCGTCCAGACAGAAGCACCAATTCTCCCCAACCTCCTAAATGCTACAGTTCAATTTCCACAGTGTCATCATCCGCCTCGTTGCCCGTACTGACGACAGACGCCTCAATGCTCAATCTTCTTGCAGGAGGTTCCACGGGGACAGAAAAAGGATCCATATCAGTTGTCTTTTCCTGAAGGCTGAGGAGTTAGATGAGGTTACAGTAATTAATATGAGCGAGGTAAAAAAGAAAAAAAGGAAAAAAAAGCTGAATCTAAACGTGACAGAGGTGCCAAAAGTACACACACCAGTAGAAGTATAGATACAAAACAAGACTGGAAAAAGTGGAAGTACTGATTCAATTTCTTTACTCAAGTAAAAATGAGTAAAAGTTCAGGCTCTAAAATGTACTTTAAGTATAAAAGTAAAAAGGAGCCCTCTGAGGGACATTTCTATGGCTATCTTGTTACGTCATTTCTCATCGGATTTTCTGTCTTGTAACATCATTTTTTGTCATTACACCTTGTTACATCTTTCACGTTTTAAATAGATCATGTTGCCATCTATTTACGCCTTTTTTGTCTTCTCGCATCATTTTTCATCTTGTTATTTCATTTTTCATTTTGTTGCTTTTTTTGTTACGTTGTTTTTCACTGTGGTTCATCTTTTTTGTTTTGTAACATAATTTTGCCTGGCTACGTCTTTTTCGTCTTGTTCCGTCATTTTTCGTTTTATTACATCTCTTTTTTTTTGTTCCTTCTTTTTCCATCTTTCCATGTCATTTTTGATTTCGATGTCTTTTTTGTTAAATCTTTCTTGTCTTGTCATGTTACATCTGTCATGTGTGATACTGATGGATACACCAAGGAACCATATTTTTTTGGGGAAGATGATGCAAAATGATTCCCTTAAAATGCATTAAAACAAGCCTGATTTAAAAATGTAATGAGTAGAAAGTACAGATATTAGTATTAAAATGTAGGCTGTAAAAGTAAAATGTTGTCATATGAATAAATACATAAGTAAAGCACAGATACCTGAAAACAGATACCTGAGAAAGTACTACTGAGCCTCACCTGGGACTGAAACTGGATCTGTGAACTTTACTGACTTTGGAGTCAGTGGCGCTGAACGGGCAGGGGGACTTGTTTCCTAAAAAAAAAAAAAAAAATGATAATAATGATAAACACATAATGCAGCTGGTACTCGGTGACAAGAACATGAAAATTATGTGTTTGACTTTGTTGTTTACCTTCTAGTTTTTGTTTGGAGAAGGGAGAGCGATTGGGTTGGTACGGCTTCCTATCAGAGCTAACGTAGGACACGGCGTCCTCCCCTTCAGCTGCAGCCAATAGCGAAGCACGATAGTAGATGAGTGGCTGCCAGCACTCCTCCCTGAGGTCAATAATGTACTCTGCAGTGTGCTTCTGCAGGTAGGAGAACCTGCACAGACAAGAACAGACCAGACTTTCAGAAAGCAAGTTTAGAATATGTAAAAACCTGTTAATGAACCTGTATGTTGTGTGCAACACTTACACTGTTTTCTTGTCTGGTTTGAGCAGTTTGCTGGAGAACTCACTGAGGATGGTCAGGTAGGACAGGTACAGCGGTGTCGGTGTGTCTGGGGTCTGACTGAACTCCTGGAACACAAACTCTATGCCGTTCCTGCACACAGGTGAAAAAAGTACACATATTCTTTACGCAAGTAGAAGTACAGATACTTGTGTAAAGAAGTTGAATCAGTATATCTACTTTTATTAGTCTAATTTTACACAAGTGAAAAAGTACAGGCTCTGAAATGTATTCATGAAAGTATAAAAGTTTTGCATTGTTTTTGTCTTGTTTTGTCTGTCATGTGTGATATGCACTGACGGATACACCAAGGAATTGTCATTTGATGTATTTAATTACATTAGTAGTTACATGTAAGCATTGCTAGCATCCTATTACACATTTGTGTGAAATTCTGTCATAATCAGTGCATGAATTTTTGAGTTATGGCCAAAATCGTGTTTTGTGAGGTTACAGTGACCTTTGATCACCAAAATCTGATCAGTTTATTCTTCAGTCCAAGGGAGCGTTTGTGTCAAATTTCATTTGTATCAAGCGTTCCTGGGATATTGCCAGTGGGATGGACATTAAGTTACGATGACCTTTAACCACGAAAATTTAATCAGCACATTCTTGTGGTCATTTGTTCCAAGTTTTGGGAAATTCCCTCAAGATGTTTGAGATACTGTGTTCACAAGAAGTGGAGTGGAGGCATAAAAAAAAGGTTTTTCAAAAACTGTGAATCACAGAGGTTTTAAGCACTCAGACATGAATGTGCACAAAAAATTTGTCTGATGGGTCCAGTAGTATGTGTGATTAGCTGCAGACAAGCGCCAGGTCTGTTGGTCACACACACATGCACGTTAGCAATTGCATGATTTCCTCTAGCCTAAAGCCTGGTGGAGACAACAATGAATGATTCCCCTCAAATGCATTAAAACTAAACAAGCCTGTTTTGAAAATGTAAGGAGTAGAAAATACAAATATTTGTGTAAAAATGTAGACAGTAAAAGTAAAAAAATCAGAAAAATAAATACTAAAGTAAAACACAAACAACTGAAAACCTCACTTCAGTACAGTGACAAAGTAATGGTAGTTTGTTTCTTCCCACCTGTGCATATCAATACACAAGCACATA
>JAJHUR010136700.1:0-12500 GCA_027495735.1 Lutjanus campechanus
GTCATAACACTGTGATAATTATTGAAACTTTGGTGATATCAGCTGTCTTAACTTCTACACAGCTCCTCTCTGATCACCGGTGCAGTGCAGCTGTCTCACCCTGTCTGTGACACAGTGTGTCTGTGCTGATTGATTACCCGTAACTTCTAACCAATCAGATGTGCTGTAGGCGGGACATTGAGCCAGACTACAGAGCGTAGTTGTGTCCTATACTGTGCAGTGTATAATGAACTAATGTATGTATAGTATATAGAACAGTACTGTATAAGTTTGAAGTTTTTAATATTATTACCATTATCATTACTATTATCATTATTATTACATTACATAACTATGTTGATAATTACAGACAGAGATCAAAGCCAAGTGCATTTTTAAAATAATTTAACCCTAATCACCACTTTTTTCTTTTTTGCTGATCCGAAAAATGATCTGACCTGTTTGTTCTCCTTTTTTCCAAATGAGAATCAATAAGAGAATCGATAAAGAACCGAATCGTTAAGCAGAATCGTAAAAATCTTAATTCCCATCCCTAGTCATTTCTGGATTTTATGGTCCTTTTTTTGGGACTGTTGTGGCCTAAAATGCCTGATTTCACGGCAATTGCACGTTGCAATGTTTTTAGGTTTTGATATTTTTTTTGCAATGAAATAGTGAGACAATGAGAAAATTTAGACTTGCACCGATTTATCAACAGTGCTCGGAATCGGGCCGGTTTTCACGTGACCGGCCATGACATGACAACACCTGCGAGGCTAAAATAGGGCGTGGAGGAAAAACACCGAAAACGTTTGGTACGACTAATCCAGAGGTGTCCAAACTACAGCCCATTTATGAAACTTGGGCTGTATTCGAAACCACACACTGCTTACTGCGTATGACACCAGTATACAATGTATTCTGCATGTTGTTTTCAGTAGTGCTCAGTATGTGACAATTAATGATTACAATTATAGCTATAACATGCTTTGTCCAGGTGTTTGGTACCGCTGTGCTCTCTCAAGGCGCTGATGCCGACTTTGTTCATTTGTTTGTTTGTTCAGTACTGTTTTACTGTTATTTTCTGTAGTTATTTTGCACAATTTCGTACTTTGACAGAGCCCATAAATAGTCTTTTGGGGGCGTAGGGATTAATATTTTCCTGAAAATTACATTTTCTATCCTGGAAACAGAGGAGCTCTGTCCCGATGTATGTAGCTTCCTGACCACTTCAGTGTATTTTCTGCTGATATTAATAATTATTATTGAGGAAGAAGAACGCCATTTCAATATTAATCAACATTATAAACTGCAGGCTGCGTGCAACTTGACGTTCGCTGCGGCTGCACAAGAGGATGAAATGCCAAGTTCAGCCTGTGATCTGTTACTGTCTGACTGAACAGCCTCATGGAAGTGATATTTTACAGTTCTACATATTTTAATCTAACGAAATTTGTCAAAATAAGTCATTTGGTGTTTTCAGAGTCATGATATTGAGCTGAAACAGGTTCCAGATGTTGATCATATTCACAGGCTGCAGCAGAGCGGAGCAGACGGCTCGCACCACGCGCACTGCGATGTTCAACATTGGAGGCTTAATTAAGTTAATTATCACTGAAAGTTAAAAAGCAAACCTCTAAAATAAAGCTCTCACTCACTTGGTCTAGGGCGTTGTATGCATTCCCTGGAGATGTTGGCGTCTTTCTTCAGTGAGGGGCGTTTTTTGTCACAGCCAACCTCTGACCGTAAATCCATCACATGCAGTATTTCACCCTGACGTGTTTTGGATAAAGTATAAATCCAGTGATCTTGAAGCTTCGAGCTTCACCTGAAATTTTATCTGAGATTCTAAAAGTTGCAGCAACAATTTGCATCTTCATTGTTTAATATTTTGAAGTATTTCCACACAAAGCTGGTGGCAGACAGCTGTCATGTGTCTCATTAAGATGGTAGAGTCAAAAGTTATTGTATTAAGTGCATTCATAATCAGACATGCTTGAATTCATGAAAATTAAATCTTAAGAATAATATAGCACATGTTATGATATGATGATGATATAGTAGACAAAAAGTTATATATTATTTATTAATGTAGAGTGTGTTTTAGCAAAGACATGATTATTGAAAAGCTGGTTGTATCTTGGTTAAAATGTTCTCATAAAGGAAAGTTAGAAAATTTTGCAATATCTTGTGTGCTGTAAAGTAGTTTAGAAAAAATGAAATCGGAATCGGCCAAAATCGGTATCGGCCGTCCAAGCACTCTGAAAATTGGTATCGGTCCAAAAAATTGTAATCGGTGCAAGTCTAAGAAAATTGCCAAATAATTTTTTGTTTGTTTGTTCTAACTAACCTCACCAAAAAAGAATAGCAAAAAATAAAAACATTTTTGGAGCTCAAACTCAAAAACAGCACAAAATTGATAAATTGATAGTGTGCACAGAGTGTTGATAAATGTCACTTACAACAACTTTTCAGAACCCATGACAAAATAAATATATATGTATATGCAGATGCAAAAAAATAGTGAATAATAAAACAAAACATTGTTGGAATCACAGCAGTTCACGCAATTTCAACCAATCCCTGTGATTTATGTGTAACTTTGCAATTTTGTCCAGATTCTGCAACTTTTCCAATCAATTTGACCAATCATTGTAGCTTCCATTTGGTTCTGTTCTGTCACAGCAGTCCCCCACACTAACGTCATATGTGTATGCCTCAATGAACTGACTCAATGTTTTGTTTTATTATTCACCTTTTTTTTTGCATTTTTAATTTTTTATTTTGTCACAGGTACTGAAAAAAACACCTTTGTCATCGTTTGTGACATTTATCAATGTGCTGTGCACTTTTATTTTATCATTTTGTGCTGTTTTGACTGAGCTTGAGTTCCAAAAAGATTCTGCTTCTTTGTGAATTTCCCTCTGGTGCACTTCTTCATTTACAAATAAAGCAGATTTTTGTAAATTTTTGAAGAGGTTAGCTAGAACACTCAGAACAGAGTGCTGTTTTTTTCTCTCTGTATATAAAGGAGGCAGTACTATAGACTGTGCTGTATATACACAGCCTGGGTCAGTCAGGTCAGGTCCTACTGGTTGCGCCATGGTTCTGATCTGCCCTCCGTGCGGCTGGCCCACCAGCTGTGTTTCAGAAACATTTCAGCATCAGAGTGTTTTGCCCACCTGATTATGTTTACTCGCTCAGATTTTGTTGCTCAGGTCCTCTTTCCTTGCTCTTTGTGCTTCTACCATGGATAAGCAGGCTACGTGGTTGAATAGTCTCCCTCCCTTTTCTGTGTCTGACTTCCAGCCCATTCTATCAGCTCTGTGGTAATTAACACGGCATCCATCAAAAATGGACTTGGAGCAGAGAGCTGAGGCGCTGCTGGTGGAATTACAAGCATTGTGTAGAATGGCTGTGATCAGCTCTGGCTGACGTGGTGCAGCCATAACGCAACACAGCCACACCTGCTGGAATTTAGCTGCAGTGGCAGCGGCATACTTCAGTTTTCTTGTTTCATGATTTCTGTGAGTGGGTAAAATTACACAATGGGATGATGAAAAAAAAGCAATTGTGATGTTCTCCTCAGAGTAATTTCACAAATGGAATAAAACTGATGGATTGTTGCAGCTAAATGACACAGATAAGCAGTTTCATTAGAGCTGAGTGTGGAGCACTAGAAACCAAATCAATTCTGCTGAAACTCAGTAACCTTCAGAGGAAAACATGCCATTAAAAATCTGTCACATAATAAGAGAATTACCCTTTTTTGTAGCTTTTGTCCAGCTTCAGTTTGGGATGAACACATTGATTAAATGTTGCTACCCTCACTAGTGGGCACCAGAAATGCCAGTCAGTTAAACTAAGTGTTCATACTTTATTCATATTGTTATTTTTAATTATTAAAACATCTGTTTTTGTTTGCCCATTTGACATTAAGTCAGTGTTGTTAGAAACCATTAATAATCTTTTATTAGGAGTAGATGTTTATAACTGTTAAACTGAGCAGGCAGTGAGACAGACAGTCACTGAACTCCAACTCCAGAGTGTGTGTATGTGTGAGAGAGGGGTGTGTGTGTGTGTGTGTGTGTGTGTGTGTGTGTGTGTGTGTGTGTGTGTGTGTGTGTGTGTGTGTATAAGCAGCTGATCAACTTACAGTGTAGGACTCATCCTCGCTTGACAAAGTATAATGTTGAGTTCGTCTTGTGCTTGTGTAGGTTCAGTGTCCCTGCAGCCTGCAGGCAGTCTGCTGGGCCTCAGTCTGTGGAGGGAGGGGGGACAACAACTATTTCACATATGAAATAGGGCCTCAACCTATTTAATATTAGGTCTATGGCTTCAACTTGCTATTTGGACCGCAGTACTTGCTTTTGAATGCTAGGGTCTTACATACAGTACTTCTCCTTTGAGCACTGAGCACTAGTCTAAATTCTGTTTCATCAGAGGAAATAAGTTGCAAGGAACATCCCCGGTTTAGGTGCATTTGTAAAATATTATATTAAATATGATGTTTCTTTTGTTTTTACATTTTAAAAACATATGGCCTAATAATTATTTTTGTCTTCCTTTTTGAAAACTTCTTGTTAAGGCTGCACTATTGATTATTTTCATAGTAATTGTTCGGTCAGAAAATGGTGAAAAATGTTGATCAGTGTTTCCCAAAACCTAAGATGTGTCCACAACGCAAAGATATTCAGTTTACTTTTCTAAAAGAGTAAAGAAACAAAAAAAATATTAACATTTAAAATCAGAAATCAGAGAATTTTGACTTTTCTTCTTAAAAAATTGCCCAAACCAATTAATATATTTTTCAAAAAAGTTGGTGATTAATTTAACAATCAGTTAATTGATTAATTGTTGCAGCTTTACTTCTTGTAAGTACACTTATCCTGTACTTAAATATAAAAATAATCAATAGTTGCTGCCCCATTTAAACCTTCTGTCTAGTGAGACAGCAGTATTAACCAAAGAGCTTCATCACGTGAGGTGGAGGTGGGTGGAGAGGGCAGCAGTAACAGGTTATGATTGTAAATTCTCAGCTAACACAGGGCTCTATAAATGAACAAATACTGCAGCACTATAACGAGATTAATAGTCTCTTTCAGTTTCATAAATGTCTGCTCAGTAGTGTCTGCCAAATTAACCGCATTAAGGAAAATGGGGCAATTACACTGTGAGTAAATTAGCCACTTACTTGCTGGATGCTAAGCTCACTGAGTGTGTGTTATATTTGTGTGTTTTTTGCAGGACGTCCCATGCACGGGCCAAAGCAGAGGCTGCAGATCAGGCTGCACAGTCAGCCAGTCAAGATTCAGATATCGCCCGAGCTGTGGCCAGAGAGCTGTCCCCGTCCTTCCACCAGCCAGGTACTGTGACAGCAGCAGCACTGCAACAACACACAGGAGGGCAGCTTACTGTCAGCTAATGAAGAGGAAGACCAATCAAATGCTAAAGACACTAAAAGCTTTCTGCTTTATTTGACTTTATTTGCTGTTGACCCTGCAGACAGCATCATCTGTCAGCCTGTTTCTATCAGCAGAACAAAGAATTACCTGTCCTGTGTGTTTCCTCTTTTTGACTGCATCCATTCTGCATTCCAGGGGGTCACCTGATTTAATAGTTCGGGATCTTTGACATGCCTCTGTATACGTCGACCAGTACATTGTAGTAAGCAGTGATGTAAACATAAATCAGTCCCTCCAGGATTTCGTGGGCCTTTTTTGGGATTGTTGTGGCCTAAAATGCCTGATTTCACAGCAGCTTTTCTAGAAAAATTCTGATACATGTTGAAATGCTTTTAGGCATTTTTGCAAGGAAACTGCAGGACTAAATGAAAATCGCAAAGGAAAGTTGCGATTCTTTTTGTATAATTCGTAAAAAATAGAAGGAAAACTGTTCCAGGGAAAACAAAACTACATTCTGTTCTCAGTGTTCTAACCTCATCAAAAAAATGATAAAAATCTGCTTCATATGCACAAGGAGGTATTACACAACGAGGTTCGAACTCAGTCAAAACAGCACAAAATGATCAAATAAAAGTGCACAACACATTAATAAATGTTAATAACAATGACAAAGGTGTTCTTTTCAGTACCTGTAACAAAACATTAAAAAAATATAAATGCCAAAAAATAGTGACTAATAAAACAAAACATTGAGTCAGCTCATTGAGACATATATGCATGATGTCAACATCGGGAACTAGCAGAAAGGTTTGGACAAAATTGCAAGGTCTCACAGAATTCACGGGAATCGGTTGAATTTATGTGAACTGTTGCAAACACAACATTGCAACTTCCTGGAGGGACTGAGCAATCAGGATTTTTATGGAACCGTAATGTTGTGTTGGCAAAGGCTTGCAGAACGGGGATAAAACTTGAGGCTAAAGGAGGCCACCTACACGGAATATTTGGTGGCGACAGAATAGAATAACTTTTTGCCATGATTAATGTCAACCTTGCTGGGAATGTCTGGAAGCTTCTGGACAAGAGGCTGGCTTTGGAAGAACCCTCAGGTCAAACAGTGTCTTTTATTGTGTAACCATGAATGCAGATTTCAGATATCCTCACAATGAGCAGGGAATCAGTTACCAACAGCCAAAGATGAAATCAGGTATTTGGGTCAAGTGTATTTTGTTTCCCTCATGCTCAGTGTGAGCAGCCTGCACAAGACGAAACTCAGCGTGTCCTTCTGACCAACAAGTTTTTCACCATGTGTCCACATTATCAGGTGGAGATATACAGTAGATATCCACTGGTCAAGACTGGCCCGGGACCAAATAAACAGGGGAGCTGCAGAGCGCTATAACATTTCCTAACCAATTTCAGTGAGTCGTTTTTATATTCATGAGTTCATGATCTACACAGAGTAAAGAGAGAAAAAAAAAAGATAAGGGTTTTCCTTCACCATGTAGATCATAAACCCTTAACACGACTTGTTAAAATCAGTTGAGAAATAATCCTTATATTGCTCTTTATCCAGAAAATACACCGCTTCCCCATTTATATGTATTTGTTCACAGGCCAGTCTTGATGTTGACGTGTTGCAGAATAAGGCCTGAATGCTCAATCTGGTATCTATGTGTCTTATGTCCGTCCCAGTGACAGTCATGGCCAGAGGCATGATGGTTTTTTAATCTGTCCACATATCCGTCTGTCCCCTTGTGATATCTCAGGAATACCTGGAGGGAATTTCATTACATCCACCTGGACTCAAGGATGAACTGATTAGAATTCAGTGGTCAAAGGTCAAAGGTCACTCTGACCTAGGGCTGCACAATTAAGGCCAAAATGTTAATCACGATTATTTTGATCAATATTGAAATCACGATTATTAATCACGATTATTCATTATGTTAGGGAAAACATTTTTATTGCACTTTCTATTTTAAATAAACAATACGTAAGCAATTCTTTCAGTTCAAAATTGAACTTAAAATAAAAATAAATCACAAATAATAAAATAACATTTTTGCCAGCTTTGACAGTCGCGAGTAGAGTCGCTGATGTTCCCTCCACCAGTCCAGGGTTCTCCTCACTAACAAGATCGACACACTGCGCTGGCTTGTTAATTAGGTAAAAGTGGATTTATCTTCATGTTTGCTTGTAAACCTGAGTGCAGCAGCACCATGGAGGAATCCACTGTGCTGTTTAAGTAAATGACACCATGCTTTTGTACTGACATTTTTGGCCATGCGAGTCAAACCGTGTTGCCGCTGATTTGCATTTTCATGACTGCTTATATCGCGCAGAGCCGCGTCCAATGTGAACCGTGAGCCCGACTCGCCTCCAAGCGGGCTGCAGTCATGTCGAGCTGACTGCGGCTCAAAGGTGGTGAGCTATATCTTCACACTGAATCTTCATTTTTTAAATGTAGTTTCTCTCCTCTGTCTGTGTTTTTTACTGTCAGGTGTCTGTTTTATTAACACAGTTGATGTCTGTCGGTCTGTACTCGCTCACGAGAGCCTCCACGTGCTGCTCATCTAGTAGGAGGGGCTGAGGACGTTCGCCCCCTGGTGGTTGGCTGACTACTGGTTGAGAAAGTGCTTGATTTGATATGCAGCAGAGCCGCATTTTAAATGTTAATATTGCTGACGATCATGTTCATTTAATTGTGGTGGCCAAAATCGTGATTAAAATTCGAATAATTGTGCAGCCCTACTATGACCTCCCAAAACATATTTTTGGTCTTAACATGATAATTCATACAGTAATTATGACAAAATTTCACACAAATTATGAGGTGATGGCATTTTATATCCAAAAGGTCAAAGGTCAGCTTCACTGTGATCTCGTAATGTTCAGCTCTCTGTACTCCTCTGTGAAAAAACTGTTCCCCTTCAGACTAGGGATGTGTGTGATTAGTCGACTACATGATTAAACGTTGCCACCCTCGCTAGTTGGCACCAGAAATACTAGTCGATTAAACTATTTAGCAATATTTTATTCATGCACAATCCCAGTTAGCTGTTGCCTCTAAGGTGTTATGCAGCGGCCCTCCACTAGCCGGGGCAGACAGCAGCCCCTCAAGCCCAGCACGTATGCCCCAATGGCCCACCCAACCCCAAATGTTTTTATCAGCAAAGTCGGACAGATGACAGCTCGTAAAACGAGTGCGGTTTGACAGTGTTTTGATGTAGAAAATGTAATTAAGGTTGAATGTAGACTGACTAACAGAATAAACTGGTATATAACCACTCGACTGGAGCAACATGTGACCACATTCAGCACAGACACAGACATTAACCTACAAGCAGAGCAGCTGCTGCTGCTAGCACTGCTAACATTAGCCACACTGTGTGGTAGGCTGTTAGCTAACATCAACGCTGGGTAAACAATGTTGTTTGACCACAGACTCTGTGATCCTTTTCAATCTGAAAAGTTGAAGCATTTAGTGAGTTGTTGTCATGTTTTGTACGTCAGTGTGCAATGTTTGTATTGTACAGCACAAAGTGCCACACATTTCAGCATTATTTAAAATTTGATGATTTGACGATTGTAGACTGTGATTAACGGCTTCAAATGGCTCTTAATACACAGTATTTTTCCGGACAGTGTTTGACATCATCAGTCCATAAATTGTGCTCAGTTTTAACTGCTTCCTGATTGTTAGACTTGACTGCTGTCCATACTGTTAGACGTGTCTAAATGACTAGTCAAAATTAAAATTTTTGTTTAATCAACAGGAAATTCCACCAGGAACATTCCGACTTCAGACTCCTTTGGTAACCAGTACCTCAGCTGTCTGTTCCTTGTCAGTCTACACATCACACACATCACTGCAGCAGACTCATCCAGCCAATTATTACACATAAACATATAAACAAACAAAAAATATTAAAATGCCAGTTGGACAGTCAAACTATGTCTTTTTTTAAGTATTGTCCAGTTCTCTGGTTCATAACTGAACCCAGAGATACATAGGGAGATATAAGGATCAGGATTTGCGGCCCGTTGTTGGCGCTAGATTTATCACCACAGCCTGACCACTGTGGCCGGGAATAGCATCTGAAATTTAATGTCTGGGAAAGGCGGGTGTAAATTCTGCGGTACTGTTTTATGAGACACATACAGAAAGAAAGACAGATAGGTGGTTGGATAGACAGACAGACACATTACAAGTTACTTTAGTGGAACTCTCTAGTCAGTACTGCAACAGAGGGTAAAAAAGCAATGCAACAATCACTTACTTAAGACTTAACCTTTATGTTTCCTAATTTTGCCTTTAATGTGGTACAGCAGGTCCAGTCCAGAGGCCACAACACACTGTAGTGTTATAGAAGCATCAGTGCTGGTGTGTGTGCTAGAACCATCAGTGATAGATCCCACATACAATGTGGACTTGAAGAGTGCTGAGTTTCATGGCTCATGGTTCTTATCTGTGATGTCACTGCGGTCCAGGAGACATATGGTGAGAATAACAGGAGCAATGTCAGAAAAAGCCGAGACAAAACTGCCAAATTGGTCAGCTAGTTTATCAGATACATTATGTCAAGGCTGGAGAGGCTGAAGACAATCTGACAGCAACACCACTGTCCCACTGCCTGGTGATTCGGGCTCAGTTACAAGGTCAGGGATGATGGGAAATGAGTAAGGAACAGTGAGCAGCTCTTTATTGTGACATGAAGCACAAGGGTCTTGAATCACTCAAATTATTTTTAAGTCTCTATTGAGTGTTGATTACATCAGGATACTGATATGATGCAAGCAGAAGAGAGCAAGATATCACTGGAGATATCACACCTACTAGTTTTAAAATGTAATTTTTAGAATTCTCTTGCTCCCTTATACTGTATATAAGGGCTACGAATTAATTCATTATTACTTTGATGATTCTGGTTCTGAATTGATTAGGCTTATTTGCAAATTACTTTAAGGCAGGGATGCAACAACAATTCATTTTTAAACCTGACTGAATCATAGTTTAACTTCCAAACTTTAAAACTAGCTTAAAATTACCTTACACTTGAGGAGTCTGCCAGTTGCTGCCAGCTGGGTTCTTTTTTCCTCACTGTGCTGTTGTCCATTTTTTAATCTTCTATTATTTGGCCATATTGCTCCTTTAATTTGACAAACAAGTTTTCTCAAAGAAGGAGAAATTAGAGCTTCTCTGCCAAGCCATTATAAGTAGAATAACTAGGCTAACTAGCAAGCTAGCTAACAATGAAGTGGTTTTTTTTTTTAACTCTTCAGCTAGCAAACAATGTAATGTATTTTTTACTTTTAGCTGGCTAGCAGCAGCAAGTTAAAGGTCTCCCCTCTTTATACTGATAAAACAATTTAGTTTCAGTTTACATCCATAAACTTGGATTTACTTACAGAGCAACAGAGCTCTGCTTAAAATCTGAATTTACTCATTTTAAACACAGATTTCCTAAAGTTAACCTTAGATTAAATTCATCCTTGGTGTAACCCAGTCTTAGAGCCCTGTCTTAGAGCCCTGTCTTATACCTGGCACAAAATGGGTGCAGTGGCAAGTGGCATTGTGATCTTAAACCGGTGCAGTTGACATTTTTACCACGTTTGGAAGGCAAATAAACTTGGATCTAGTCTGTGTGTCCATGGGCAGGAGATCTAAAAATGCAGGCATGGCCAGGTATGTTAGGTATCTTGTGCACAGTGTATTGTAGTCAAAACCACTTGCGTCACAGACTTGCTAAAACCTGGTCAAAGTGTAAAGTCTGTGACGTAGTAAGCCCGTCTGCGCGTTGGATAACTTGTGCATAGTTCTGCGCATCACTTCCCTCAAAATCTGAAACACTTTCCGATTCTGTATCCTCCATCCTTAGTAGTGTTAGTGGGAGTGAGGATGGGAGGAGGAGATGGAGAACAGAGGAGGGGATGAAGGAGCCAGCTCCAGCAGCATGTCACAGCCTGCTGGAGTCCCAGAAATGTGTGGTCCTCCTGCTGGATGTACCCATGTCGTGGTCTGGTTTGGCTTTGCCTCCACCTTCTGTTCTCCCCTCTTCTCACTCCTCTCCCCAGCTCCTGCTGGCTCCTTCTACAGAATCTTTAGCCATGGGAGCTGCATAATAATGATGATAATAACAAATTATAAAACACAACGTAGTGCTTCAATATAAAACATAACCAGTTACATATCTGCATGACATTTATGTGTCTGTGGGGGATGATCTTATGTATTGTGTTATTTAAGTCCAACAGGTCCAGAAAAATGAACGGATGATCAAACAAGTTGTAAATCATACTCAACATTATGCAAATTTATTTGGAAGAGAAAACGCAGACTATAAAATTCTTACTCAAAGTGTTTGTTGTGAATGTCTTTCACAGTTAACAGACATAACTTCCCAATTCAGCTTTGACCTAATGTACATCCTGTTGTTGTGTGCACACAATTTTCCTGTGTGATGTTGTCTTGTTCCTGACCTCAGCAATAACTTGAGTAATGAGTAATAATAATAATTATTAGTAGTAGTAGCAGTAGTAATTGTTATAATTGTAGTTGAATATAATTGAATGTTGTGACCATTCTAAGTCTAAGTGTAAGGCTACGTTCACACTGCAGTTACAAGTGACCTGAATCCGATTTTTTCACTCAAATGTGACCCATATCTGATTTGCTTTTGACAGTGTGAACAGCACAAGTCACATTGAATCTGACATTTTCGAATCAGATTCAGGCCACTTTCAAATGTGGTACTGAATCCGATACATATCGGATTTTTTTGAATGCGACCGCAGTCTGAACAGCCAGGTCGCATTGAATGCGACTTTGACATCATTCTGACCCACACTGTCTGTTTTGTAATTAAAGTTGATTGGAAAAAAAAAGTGTCACAGGAGCAGGAACAGAATAAAAACAAACATGGAGGACAGCATGGATGCAGGCGGCCAGTGGAGGGATAGCGAGGTTTTAGGTATTTGGGGGGACACCTCGGTCCAAGCAAAACTTGAAGGTTCTTACCGTAACAGGTCTGTTTTTGAACAAATTTCTAAAGAAATGTCCGAACGGGGCCATAGAAGGACCTGGTTGCAGTGCCAGCGCAAAGTGAAAAGCCT
>JAJHUR010136700.1:15000-34432 GCA_027495735.1 Lutjanus campechanus
GGTTGATAAGTGGCATCTAAGCCTTGAGCTTGTCCTGCACAGCAAGCATGTGTTTGATAGCTCTTGCAGAATCAGAGCCTAGAGAGGAAAACATGGTTTGGAAGTGGGGCTGAATAAATGTTTGGCGCCAGCAATAATTGTAACAGCAGCACAGTTAGCAGCAGCAGTGATTCAACAGATATTTCTTGAAAATAAAAGTGCAGATTAGTCACTTCATTTTCAGGGATTTATCATTTTACTCACTGTCACGCTCTGTGTCTTCATTATTCAGTCCCTCCAGGATTTCCAGGCCATTTTTGGGATTATTTTGGCCCAAAATGCCTGATATCATGACAGTTTTTCTAAAAAAAATTCTGATGCATGTTGCAATGTTTTTAGGCATTTTTTGTTGTGGAACCAAGTGAAAATTGCAAAAGAAAGTTGCGCTTCTTGTATAATTCATTAAAAATCAAAGGCAGGTTGTTACAGCGAGAACAAAATTACATTCTTTTCTGAGTGTTCTAAGTAACCCTAACAAAAATGCTCAGAATTATAAAATGATCAAAATCTGCTTTATGCGTAAATGACAAAGTGCCTCTGAGGGGTATCCCACAAAGAAGTAAAATCTTTTTGGAGCTCAAACTCAAAAACAGCACAAAGTTATTGAAATAAATGCACACAGAGGACCCATGACAAAATAAAATACAAATGCAAAAAATAGTGAATAATAAAACAAAACATTGAGTCGGTTCAGTGAGACTTACATGTATGACATTTGTGCAGGGGACTGCTGTGATTGGTGGAACTTGCAGGAAGCTACAATGATTGGTCAAATTTATGGAAAAGTAGCAGAGTTTGGACTAAATTGCAAGATCGCACAGAATTCACAGGGATTGGTGAATTTTTGCAATCACAACATTGCAGCTTCCTGGAAGGATTGATTATTAAATGAAACATCCAGCTGCTGTTTATTTTTTCTGTGTTTGAAACATGAAGTGAAACACAGAAGGTTCTGTCTCCCACCTGGCACAAAACGGCACACAGTGCAACTGTCACTGCCAGTTTCTGACCAACGTGTTACGAGTGTGCCAAGTCAACAAAAGAGTGGACCCAAAAAGCAGACTTAACACAGAGGAGGCAGAGTTCAAAGGTGATTTAATCACAAACAAAAGGTAACAAAAAGCACAGGCTTACTTGACTGAAGTGGGTGTCCAACACAGAAAACTAAAGTTGCAGAATTCCAGAACAAGGTACAAAAAATCCAAAAACACAAAGAAAACACTGACAGGGCTCAGGAAACTTGACAAAGGATAACGCAACAAACTGACAAAGAAACAGAGAAACACAAGGACTAAATAGACAGAGAACTAATCAGACACAGGTGGGCAAACAACAACAGGTGAACAAAATCAATGATTAAAAAAGAGCGGGAAAACAGACAAAGACAGGAAGTAAAAACAACAAAGACACACAAGGGAAAACCAAGACTACAAAATAAAACAGGAAGTGACCAACAAAATGTCCAAACCATAACACATAGAAGTTGTCATTTTTTACACCCAGCCCCAACATTGAGTGAGTAACAATTGTACTTGCGCCCATCTGTGCGCCAATGTGGTGTATTGATCTTAAAATGAGGTGTCGCCCGGTGGGTTGTTAGTACATTGCTATCTTGAGGAAGCAGAAAGCGCCAAGGACCAACAAAAACTTGATTTGAAGTCAACAGTGCTGGAGACATTATTCAGACTGTAAGATGTTCCTACAAAGGCAGGTTCACAACTAATGCACAATCTGTTTCTAGGGCGCTGCAGGTAATCCATGGGTCATAAAAATGAACATTATGGTTAATAGCGGATGGGTTGCAGGTGACTGTAATAGAATGTCTGCCCATTAAAAATGTATGCATGAGGGAAAGCAGCTGCAACTTCACTGATTGTTTAAATCTGACAGGATCAGTCAGGATTTAGTGTTAGGCAAATTCATGTTCTGTGTTCTGTACATCCAAAAGGTTTCTGTGTTACCTCATGTTTGTGTTTCATCAGTCTCAGTTATGTTATGTGGGTCATGTGATTGCCTCCCATTGGCTGGTGCTGCTGTATTGGTAGCTGTTTGTTCAAAGCTCTGACAAAGACATGTGGTGGTCAGAAAATGTTGGCATTTTAATGACTTAGTGTCATGGTTTAGAGTTTTTGTTGGTTATTTCCGGTTTTATTTTTTGTCCTGGTCCTCCCTCATGTGTCTTGTCTTTACTTCCTGTCTTTGTTCTTTTCCTGCTCTTTGATTGACATTTGTTTTACCTGTCCGTCTGTGTCTGATTAGTTCTCTGTCTATTTAGTGCCAGTGTTTCTCTGTTTCTTGGTCAATTCGTACTGTTATGTGTACTGTATGTCAAAGTAAAACTAGATGGTGGACCCAAAAATGCAGACAGTCAGGCAGACAACAGTTCGAAATGCATTTAATAAAGAAAACAAAAGAACAAAAGCTTACTAAAAGCCAAGTCCTCAAACAGTGTCCAGAAAAACAAAAGAATCCACAAAGGGCAAAATGCAACAAAAGTCCAAGAAAACAAGAACCAGGTCCAACAAATACAGGATGACACACTGGGCAATGACAAATGACCAAGAAATAGAGAAACACTGGGACTAAATAGACAGAGAACTAATCAGACACAGGTGGACCAACGGGTGAAACAAATGTAAATCAAAGAGCGGGAAAAGAACAGGAAATAACTGACAAAAACTCCAAACCATGACACTTAGTCAGTTTCCTTCCCTGTAATTTCCATTTATTTTTTGGATTGCCTTCCTGATTAGGCCTCACACAGTCAAAGTTTAGACAGTGAAATTCTTTGAAGTAAAGCAGCCGTATAAATCCTGACTTCCATCACAGCTGTCTGAAAACTTTATTTCTTCTGTTTCTTGTGGAGGGTTTCCTCCATCCTGTCTGTTTATAACTACAGTTTGTAGTTTCACTACTTTAAGGTTAACCATATTTGGAGCAGTAACATTTCTGTGCATGGAAATGTTTAAATAACTGAAAGCAGCCTCTCTAATTCTTAAATAATCTTTAAAATGACATTGAGCAGGACCAGCTTTCAAAGTGATTTCTTTGTGTGTTGTGTTGATGTATGTTTATTTTCTTTGACGATGTATTTTCATGATTAGAGAGGCTCCTTTCAGTCATTTTAAATGTTTTCCACAGTAACAAGTTATGCTACTTTGCCTCATGCGTAAATGTGCACATGGTCCTTCTTGATGCGGAGACGCTTCACCCTATTTCACCAACCTGCAGCAACCTCCATCCACTCTTTTGGCCCAGCCCAGCTGACCCACGGATTAACTGCAGAGGCATGTGCACCTGGATTTTAAAGGGAATGGGAGATGGCATTTTGACTGGCTTAAGACATACCTATGATTAATTAAGAGACTAAATACAACCTCTTTGTGCCTTACTTTGCATCCAGATCATGTGCCATTTAACTTGCAAAAGTGGAGATGGTTAATAGCTATTGTTCCTTGATTGCAATGGATCACAGTTACAGCCAAAATACATGGGATACAGACGCAACGTGTCACATAGGCAGGGCTACCCTCAACTCCATCTTTATAGCATGTGGTTGTGTGTCAGCTGTGTTTTCTTTTGGGGGATTTAATGTAGAATAATGTAGTCGGTTATGCAGTGTTTTTAAAGCAGAGGCTATATCATGGTATGGTATTGAATTAATGAAATAGATTGTTCTACAGAATCATGGATATCCATTGATATGATTGATTTATAATATAAAAAATACCCACAAGACTTTTCTGCTGGCCACATTGCCTGTGCAGTGAGGTAGGCATATTTTTCTCAGTCATTTTTAAACAGATTGGACTTGCTTTTTTTTACATGGAATGTTTCATTTTTACCTGTTAGAGGACCACACAGCCACACATAGAGGAAAAAACATCGAGCAGCCCTGAAAAAATGGAAATAGAGCCTGAGTAGACATGTCTTGCCACATCTGTGTCCCATGTATTTGGCCATTAGGATTGGAAATGGACTGTACTTTATATTGCTAATATGATCAGTTACTACCCAAGGGGTCCAGGTACAATGTGCAGACTTCATTTTTATAGCACTTTTATCCACTTTACAAGTACTTTTCAGTTTTTGTCTTTGATTCATCTGTTCACACACACTCACCAATGCCAGTGGATGACAATACAAGGTGCTGGCCTGACCAACGGGAGATATCAGGAGTTCAGAGTTTTTTCCAACATGCAGACAAGAGAAGGAGGATTAAAACCACCAACCCCACGATTAGTAGACAACTCACGCTACCTCCCCTCAGCTTATGTATGTACTGGTTCTTTAGTTAACAATTTCTCTTCTCCTTTCTTCTACTCGGCAGGCATAACAAAGGCAGCATCAAAACTTTCTCTCAGACAGGAAGTGAGGCAACAGGAGGCTCCTCCAGCTGTCAAACCAGCTGTTACGACGACAGTCAGCAGTTACCCCAGCAATGGGCAGATTCACTCCCAGTACCATGGTTACTATGTCAAGGCAGATGTCAAGAGTCCGCCACCTGAAGAACCGGTTGGTGTGGAGGACGACCTTCACCCATCAAGCCTTGCACGCTTACCGCCACCTGCCAAACCGATTCCGGCGCCAGCACTAAAATATGTGCCAGCCCGTAGCCCTTCACCAGCTCCACCAAAAGAGAGCAGCAAAGCACCAGAGCCCAAACCAAAAAGACAGGAATCAACCAAACCAAAGAGCCTTGCAGAAACCAAGAAAGCTAGTGTGGAAATAGTTCCTGAAATTGTAGAAGAGGAGTCGGTGAGTTAGATCAAGTTACCATACATTGAATTGATTTAGATTTGGATTATAACTTGCAGGTTTAAGTGCAATTTTCTCAGCCCCAGTGGGAATGAAACCCACAGTCCTTGTGTTTGTAATGCCAGCAGTGCCTAGCTTGTTCTCTTGAGGGCAGGGAGGGCTATGAGTTCACTGACGAATGCTCATCATTGGCTGAAGATGTTCTGCTCATTGAAATCACCTGATGTAATTCCCAACTGTCATTAGAACATCCGTATTCTTTATTCTCAATGGCACATTAAGGCCAAGCTCTTCCAGTTGAGCCACACAGAAAGTAGACTACATCTATATGGATTGCAAACCAAAACTCTGTCAGTATTTTCATGGTCTTGAGGAATTTGGATATGGTACAAATAAGACAGATCTTAAATCATCATCGCTGCAGAGTCTCACTGTCTTGGGCTGCGCACATCTCATGCCAGTTTGTTATGTTTCCAATCAGGGTGAATTAAGTTAAGTTTCCTTAAGAAGTACATCTGTTTCTGAGCTGTCTTCACCAGGGCGGAGATGTGTGATGTCCATGACAGGGTCCCTGTCATGTTTTTTCTCTAAATCAACAAACGGCTCCTTGGTTTTGTTGATGCTGAGCAGTAGGTTGTTTTCTGTGCAGCACTCAACATTGGGCACTAAAGCGCCAATTCAACCTGTCAGGGTTCTGTTTGAGAGGAAGTCCATCCAGTTGTAGAGTGTGGTACTCGAGACCAGTTTGCTGATGGTGTTGAATACTGAGCTGAAATTGACAAACAGCATTCTGATGTAGGTTTTGTCTTTTTTTTTTTCTTGAAGTGAGTGAAGACTGGGGCTGGGTATTGCTTACAAAATTACAATACCAGTACCAATACTAGAATGCTTGAAGTAATACTAATACCAATTGAGTACTTTATTCAATACCTTTTTTTTTTTTAAGTTTCTTCTTTGTGAAGAATGCTTACGATAATTGGCTGTGAGCAAAACCATTTATATTTTATTTTGTTTTGTTTTTTACTGGATCTGGATACCAAAAGGATTGAATGTAGGTATCGTTTGACTGGAGATGTATGGATACTACTTGGTAGTGGGTTATTTCAATCGATACCTCGAAGGTACTTAGTACCAGTACCCAGCCCTAGTGAAGACAGACAGGGCGGTGAAAATGGCATCCTCTGTGGATCTGTCAGTTCTGAGTGCAAACTGGTGAGGGTCTAAGCTGCCTGGGCTGCTGTTCTTCATGTGCTAGAGAACCAGTTTCTCAAAGCACTTCATCAGAATGGGGGTGACAGCCACAGAGCGGTAGTCATTCAGACCAGATCAGGGGTCTGCAACAATCAAAAGAGCCATTTTTGGCCAAAAAAAGAAAAAGAAAATCTGCCTGGAGCCACAACTATTAAATTCTCTCTTTTCCTTGGAGGCTTTTCTGTTTTCTGATGGAGGCATCCATAGTAAGCTCATGGAGACTCAAGTAGACAGAAAAAAAAATTTAAAAACTTAAAAAATATATTTTTTTAAATTTTTTAATTCAGTGTATACGCTACATATTTTTACAGCTGGAGAATATAAGCCTCCCTTTACACTGTAAACTCAATATTTCAGTCGTAGTTTTTTGAGTTTTGAGCCCAACTCAAACACTTCAGTTTTGAAATAAACTTAGAACGATACATGATAACTTTACATGATAACCCACTCAGTATGTACTCACCACTATGCCGATGTGATGATGGGTGAAGATTTTCAGTTCACAAAACAATCCTGGAGTTTTAGGAGAAACAGGGTAGCAGCCTCATCCAGTACAATGGCAGTGAATGGTGACCACGGATAAAACGTTAAAAATAGCACACAAAACAAACACAAAATGTCTCCATCCTGCTTGTGTGGTGTCCGCGAGCCGCAACATTAAAAATTAACCGTAAAAGACGCCATTTACGCCATGTTTTTAGCAGAAATGTCAACTGTAGAATGTAGCCGGTAAGATGTAAACATGGCGTCGATCTCGTGAGACTTCATACTGTATATATCCTAATGGACGCACGTGTGGAAGTCTCGCGAGATCGACGCCATGTTTACATCTTACCGGCTACATGCTACAGTTGACATTTCAGCTAAAAACATGGCATCTTTTGCAGTTCATTTTTAATCTCGTGGCTCGTGGACACTTGGATTACACCACACAAGCAGGATGGAGACATTTTGTGTTTGTTTTGTGTTCTTTTTTTAACGTTTTATCCGTGGCCACCATTCACTGCCATTGTACTGGATGAGGCTGCTACCCTGTTTCTCCTAAAACTCCAGGATTGTTTTGTGAACTGAAGATCTTCACTTACCATCACATCGGCATAGTGGTGAGTACATATTGAGTGGGTTATCATGTAAAGTGGAGTATCCTTTTAAGTTTTGCCAACCTAAAAATTTTAGTTTCGAGAATTGACATTACATCTTTAGATGAAATAGAATCTTTGAGTTTTAGAAACTAAAAAATGTATTTCAAAAATTGGTCAAAGTGAATGGTGAACCTGATTCGTCTTTTTTTTGGTGCCAGGTAATTAAATGGTTTTAATTGAAAATGTAAAAATTGTTACCATCATTCACTTTCATAATTTTACTCAATATTTTTTAAAAATACATTTTTTGGATTTCTAAAACTCTGTTAGTTTATCTGAAAAGAAAAGTTACAGCTACATACAGCTCTGGAGCTGCAGGATGCAGACCCCTGGACACTGCTGGATTTTGAGGGACAGGGACGATGGTGGCTGTGATGGTGCAGTTATGTGTTAAAAACGTCAGTAAACGGGCAGATGTTTAGCTCAGTTGGTAGAACGTCCGACCCGTGTACGGAGGCTGTTAGTCCTCTGCAGCAGCCGCAGGTTCGACTCCCGCCTGAGGCCCTTTGCTGCGTGTCATCCCCTCTCTCTCTCTGCCCTGTTTCCTGTCCACTCTCCAGCCGTCCTGTCCCCAAAAAAAATAACTTAAAAAAATGTCAGTAAACATCTGCTAGTTGGTTGGTAGGTTTCTAGTACACAACCAGGCATGTTATCAGGCCCAGCAGTTTCACTCTGACAGTGGTCGCTCCTCTGGAGGCGGAGTGGACTTTACAGCTGACTGTGTAGAAGTCAGAACCAGCATAAACTGTGGGGCGTTCCTGCTTTTGTAGCCTGTGACATTTTTAACCGCCTCCCACATAGCTTTGGTGTTGAGGTCTCTCTCCAAACTCTGCTTGATGTCTCTGCTCGATTCCAGCTTTTCAGTCTTTCAGCCTTGTCACCTGACTTAAAGGCAGCTTTTTTACCTTTGGATAGAGCCCTCACCTCTCCCTTCATCCAGGCTTTTCTGGTTGGGCTATTATTTTTCTCATTGTGATCACCACATTTTCAACACATTTGCCAATGTATGATGTCACTGTTTAAAGGGATAGTTCACCCAAAAATGAAAATTCAGTCATTATCTCCTCACCCTCATGCTGATTGAAGGTCTGGTTTAGTTTTTTAGTCCACAAAACACTGCTGGAGTTTCACAGGAAAACAGTGTTGCAGAATCAAACAATGGAAGTGAATGGTGACCAGTTTCAAACATAAAAAAAACAACAGAATAAAAACATAAAATGCCTCCATACTGCTCGTCTGCTGTAATCCAAGTCTCCTAAAGCCCCAACATGCCAAGTTGACTGAATAAAAAGACATCATTTACACCATGTTTTCAGCCTGAATCTTAACTGTAGATTCTAAGCCTGGAGCCACATGCACACACACACTGTCTGAACTGGGTGTGTGTGGTGTGACGGTGTGCAAACAGCTTTTCGGGGGCTTTAGGAGACTTGGATTACACCAGATGAGCAGTATGGAGGCATTTTATGTTTTTTTCTAGTTGTTTTTTTATGTTTGAAAACTGGTCACCATTCACTTCCATTGTTTGGGAGATTCTGCAACACTGTTTTCCTGTGAAACTCCAGCAGTGTTTTGTGGACTAAAAAACTAAACCAGACCTTCAGTCAGCATGAGGGTGAGGAGATAATGACTGAATTTTCATTTTTGGGTGAACTATCCCTTTAAGAAGAAAGCATATATTATTAATCCCCAGAGGAAATTCTATTTTCACTTTGTGGTAATTTTAAACACACACAGGCCCAAAATACACACATGCACAAATGTGTGTACAGACATGCATCAGAGGGATGTCAGTGGAGGGAGCAGCACACATACATATATACATATATATAGTCAGACACCCTGGTACGGTGTCTTACTCAAGGGCACCTCTGCAGTACGCAGATGAACTGGCACCTCTCCAGCTACCACTCCACACTCCATACTTTTGTCCATGCTGGGCTTGAACCAGCGACCCTCCAAGCCAAGTCCTTAAGGACTGAGCTACTGCCGCACCCACTGTTGCTGTAGCTTCATCTGTCCACAAGTTGAATGGTTTTACTGATGGTTTGATTCTTTTTTTATCAGCTGAGTGTGTGTATGCAAGAGAAGCAGAGAAATGTGGACTGGTTGACCAAGATGAGGATGAGGGAGAGTTTTGTAGCTGCCAGGAACACTCATGTAAGCGGGATCCAGGGTAATGTTCCCCTGGTGGGGATTTGGATGCTGGAGGAATTTAGGTTAAAAGGTTCTGATAAAACACCATAAAAACACCATCCAGCTGTTTTGTCATGTGACTGCTGGTGACCTCATACACTTCCTGTAGTGCATCCTTTGAATTTGCATCTGGAGGAATGAAAACGGCAGCAAAAAAAAAAAAAAAAAGACACACTGGTGACCTCTCTGGTTAGAAAATGTGGTATATATCTTAACATGAAAAAAATCAGTATGTGGGGAACATCATTCATCCAGTTTGACTGTGTTTGAGCACCAAGCATCATTGATGTAAACACAGAGTCCAGCTCCCCTTGTCTTACCGGGGTCTTCTATTCTGTTGGCATGGAACACGCTCCACCTGTCCAGTGAAATAGCTTGACTCAGGATGTTATGATGGAACCAGGTCTCTGTAAAGATGTGGGCACAGCCTGGGTCTTAGTTCATCTGTTTTATTTTCCTGTGTCCGGACAACAGCCAGGAGTAAGCTGGGTAGTGTAAAAGTCTGTGTTAGCTTAGCTCTTCTCCCTGCTCTCTTCCCTCTCTTCCTTGGGCGATCGCACGGCTTGTGGCGGCGTTTGGTCCGGCTGGTCTGGCTGGGTGTTTGGAAGATGCTGTGGGCAGTGATCATCTCAGGGTCTGCTGCACTTAATCCACATCCTGCGCTTCTTTTTCCTGTGCTAATGAGTGTGTTTCTGACAAAATAACATTAAAACAAAAATGTAGTGAAGCTTGAGGCAGCTACTGGCTGCATCTGCATGTGCCACCATCACCATGCCTTTGTAGAGTCATTTCATAAGAGCTTATCTAGCTGCTTATGGGGATCATATGTACATTAAATTTGTGTTCCATGTATACAGTAATTGACTTAATTCAGAACACCTAAGACATAATAACATTTTCTTTTTTTTCTCAGGGCCCTAACTCCATCCTGGTTGCTCTAGTGATGCTGTTGAACGTAGGTCTAGCAATCATTTTTGTCCATTTCCTCACCTGACCAAATCTGAACTCAGGTAAGAATTTATTTGAAAAAAAATGGCTTCTCATAACTGTGTTGGTATTCACTATTCACTTAAAAACACTTCAACATCTGTTGCATTTTTGAAAGGTTTTTGCTTATATTCTCTTATGTGAATTATGTATTTATTCATCTTTATTTATGTCAGAGCCGTAGCCACACTAGTCACACTACTGTTGTCTCATTAACATATTTTTTCTGCAATGACATTTCAGTTTCACACACACTGTGTGGTTCTACTCATGGGAATTCTCCCTGCTGTGGCAGTTTATCTATGCTAAATATGCCAGGAGCTTTGTAAATAATCCCAGAGTAGGTATTAACTTAGACCCTGTGCAGAGCCTACAGAGACACAGATCAAACCTGAATTGGCCGTCTATCTAAAAGGTACATGCACATCAGCTTAACTGGCTTTGAGGGAGCTAGAAGCTAGTTAGTGAGACACGCTGATGTTTGCGGTTTACATTAGAGCAGATTAACACATTCATTCATTTGTTCATTCCTTACCCTTTTGATTTTGTGTTGCTGATTTAGGAAGGGATAGAAAAAGACACCAACAGCCAAACTGTGTAACTGCTCAATGCAAATCACTTTGGCATACAGCAGTGGTTCTCAAACTTTTTCTGGCATGCCCCACGTCAGAAGCTGAAAAAAGTTCACACCCCACACCCCACTGTTTTTTAAATCAGTCATTAACAATGATAGTGGAAGCAACTGATGAAGATGAAGAGTACTGGAAATCTGCACTCAAGTACAAGTACTGTTACATTACTAAAATATTACTCAATTACAAGTAAAAGTACTGGTGTTAGAAAAATACTCTCAAAAACTATGAGTTTTAGACTATTTGTTACTTTTTAATTCTTAATGTTTAATACATTACCAATAGCAGACATTCAATCAAAGAGGTTGACTTCGAACTCTGTTCTGCTCAGAGGTCACTGTCACTTCCCCAAACTCAGGTCGCAAATTTTTGGATTTCTTTAACTGTACTCAGTACTCAATTATTATTTTGAAAGTAACTAAGTAGAATACATGGTGAAATGTATACTTAAGTACATGCAAAAGTCTACTCATAAAGTTACAAGTACCCCCCAAAAAACTACTTAAATACAGGAGTATTTGTAATTAGTTACCTTCACTGCTGAATAAAGGTCAGTATGATAGCATCAGTAAACTCTTGTCTGTTAATTTTTCTCACATAAATCATAATCATTCAACTTAGTTTCACCCCAGTTTTTTCCCTTCGTCACCCACAGCCGACCTGCAAGTGGTTCTATGTCCCGCCACTGGGGCACGCTCCACAGTTTGAGAGCCACTGGTAGACAGAGAAATCCAAAGCCACTTGATCACTGCTGTTTAGGGAGTGATTTAGTGTTTGAAATGAAGGCCTGTCTTTAATATAAGCCTGTTTTTAATATTTATGCATAGGTACAGTTTGGCTGCAAACACAGTCCCTGAATATCATTCAGCAGAATAACATCATTGTATTCCTAATCCACAACTTTTCTCACCCTGCAGTGGACTCATCCAAACCCGCCCAAGTGGCTAACTCTCCATCAGCCAAAGGGGCCTTTTTAAAAAATGGCGCCAGTCAGAACGGCAGACACAGGCAAAACGGAGGACTGAAAATAGACGGATGAAGGAGGAAAGAAGAAGTGGAAGGAAAAAGCACACGGAGGAGAGAGAGGGGAAAAAGCAGAGAGAGAGAAAGATGAAACCTCCACCATAACCCCACCCCACCCCCCACCCTTGGTGTCTGAGTCCAACCTGATTGGACTGGCGATGATTTGTGACTCCACTCAGAGTGCAGTGACAGCTGAAGCAAGCAGGTCGTTGGTTGGAAAGGGGCCCCTGAGGCCCTCTATCAGGGTTAGAAATAACAGGAGGCCTGGAGAGCAGAGAGAGTGTGAGTGAGTGTGAGAGCTGGCGTCTATACTGCCTATAAATGCCTGTAATGTGTGTGTGCTCGTCTGTCTGGAGCTCCATTTCCATCCAACTGTTCAAGCAAATTTGGAAGTTTTGAAATGCTGCAATAAAAAGCTTGTGCGTCGTCCAGCTGAGTTGAAGAGAATTTGTTTCCTAAATGATCCAGCAGAAGAACGCAGAGTGCCTTTACACTGTTGATTAGTAGTGGAAAAGTCATTATTGCTCTTGAGTTCAGCCAATGCCATGCTTTCATGAAATTTAGCTAACATCTGATAGACTACTTACAGTATTCAGAACACATCTGCAGGTCGTGGCAGTCAGATGTGTTAGATTAAACATTTATTTGAGCTGTAGTGCACTTTAATTCAACTATTCACCAGGTCAGTCACATCAAGCCTTCATTATTGAATCAATCAATGCCTTTCCTGCTGTCATCTGCAGCACGGCGTGTTGATTAAGAAACAATTTTCTGCCTCAAGTGAGCATGAAGATGTTTTTGTGCTGGTGGAGAAGCTTTTGTTGATTTCAACTTTTCTCTTCCACAAAAATCCTCTCAAACCTATTTGGATGGAAACCAAGCTTGTGCACATCTCAGTGTATTTTACACATATGTGTCTGCTGCTGCTGTATGTGTGTATGTGTGTGTGTGTGTGTGGGTGGGCGGGTGGTGGACTGGATATGTTCGGAGATGCACTTTGAGCTGATGGAAGCCAACAGCTGCCTTACCATTTTACAGAGTGACGTGGTGGTGGGTGAGAAGGGCCCAGGCAGGAATGTGAAGCGCTCGGCTGATTCTCCCTCTGCCATGTCCTGGGAGAGCGGCTCTATTTATATCAGTCTGTCTATCGATCTGTTCATATCTGTTTCCGTGGGTCTCAGCGCCTGCCATTTTATAACCCACATCAGGTGCACATTAGACAATCAGAGGGTTTTGATTCCAAAATGAAATGATAAAATCAACCTCAACCTCATTTTAAAAGGGTTATCGCAAATTTGCAGATGTTATTCTTCCACAGTGCATTTCCTATTTGCAATCTGTTAAGGAAGAGTAGATGTCAGAGTTGTCATTTTGGAACTAAATTCCTTCTTTTTGATGCGATCACTGCCTGTATCTGCCTTCACTGATACTGCCAGTGTGTATAGAGTTTTTTTAATTGGTAAATGAAACTTCAGCCCAATTTAATACAGATGGATAAACTCCCTGATTTTCATTGACAGTACTTCGACCTAAAGTTACATGAAGTTACTGGATTTTGACTGAATGTTTCATAATGAAATTAAGCATTGAGGTTGCACATTTTAACTTAACATTTGTATTACTTGAATTTCTCAAATTCATGGATTTCAGATCTTTGGAACTTTTGGGGCTGTTTGGTAAAATCAGGGAGTCTATTTTAACCAATTTAAAGGAATACTGTGTGTATATGAGTAGAGTCGGTGCCTACCGTGAAGGCATGTCAGTGATAGCGCGGGGTCCTGATGCACACAGTAAACCCAGCACACTGCTTCTGTCTGTGTGATGAACTGAATGAACAAAAGTAAACTGGATGACTGGATGACAGTCACTATTGAATGTTACAAAATGATTGTTAAATGCCTGGACTGGATTCACCTGACTGTGAGTATCTGTGGCACGGATCAACTAAATGTACACTAGTCAACACTAATGCAAACATGTCCTCTTCACATGTGTAGTCCGCTTTGGTCTGAATCAGGACAAGCTGATCCTTGGTACAGGATGCTCCCCCGTCAAGATTCGTCAAAACACGTCAGCTCTCAGCAGTGTGGACACTTCTGATTCTTCCTGATCACCACAGAAGGTAGAAATCCACTGTCACACACTGTCTCATAGAACCATTGTTCCATGTTACAGTTACGTGTGAGTGAAGCACAAGCTGGCATAGAGTCTTGTATTGATTAAGACTGAGACGGATCACGACAAATCAGAGCTGAAATAAGTGTATGTGCGATATGGACGAAATCAAATATCACTTTTTTTTTACCTTTAAACACCTCTATATTTATCGATATGGCAAAACATATTAGGGATGATTATTGGTGCTTTCGCAAAATTTTAACACTGACATTTTTGATCAATAATCATCAGTAATGTGGATAAAAGTGGCTACAGAGAGATAATAGAACAGCTGGAACACTTGGAAGTTCAGAAAATGACTTCACTATAAAGCAGTGTTTCACAAACTTTTTTCCTGAGAATCCACTTTTTAAAAATGACAAACCATCACAACCCAAGTCATAATAAGACTTATTGTTCTACATGTTTAGTGCATGAATGAGCTTCTCTGACCGTTTTTATTGTCATTTCTGTATCACCCTATTTTATCTTGACGCTTTATTGAAAATATATACATGTTATAACTTTACAAATGAGAAACAAATTCATTTATGTTTAGTTAACAGGCCATCTCACCTCAACATGGGACATTTTATCCTAAGAGACAAAATAAGTGTGTTTAGGTGGAATTAACAGGCTCTTGTATTTTTTCCTCTCAGTAAAACAATATACACATTATTAAATGCTTTATAAAAGGTGTACTGCAGATATAAATCTTAAATTTGCATAATTTCCTCCACAGTCTTTTATTTATTTGGGGACCCAAAAAAATCTCCTGTGACCCACGTGTGGGTCCCAAACCAGTCTTTGTGAATGACTGCTGTAACGCAGCCTTTAAAACCTGGAAAAGACATATCATCATATAACTATATCCAAGAGAAAGACTATATCTCGTCTCATAGCACCGTATCAATATAATATTGATGTATTGCCCAGCCATATTTCAGATCATGTGAAGGGGGCGTGTTGAAGCTAAAACATGGTTGCACTGTGTTATGAGGTCTCCTTTTCCACACCAAAGCTGACCACATGACTTAAACTCTCCTGCATTAGTAAACTGAATATTTGAAGGTTTTGAGTTAAAGAGGAACAGACACTTCCTCTGGTGTCTGAAATGTACCAGAATACAAAAAACATGTGATCCATGTGCAACACAGTACTTGATGATATCCTTGTTTGTTTAAATTATATTTTATATAGCATATTATATTTTGGAATATGCAACACACTAAGGTACAAACATGTAATTGCACTGACAATTTCAGTCCAAAAAAAAAAAAAAAAGAATGATGATTATTTGTTGTTGTTTTTTTCTCTCTTCTGCTTGGAGCTGATGTTTGCTGAAGGGCTACAGTTCAAACTTTATCAGTGTAGTTTTAGGCCAATTATGACTTTCTGGCCATTCTGGGAAAGGTGGCGCTGTTAAAAACTTAACAGAAAAAAATTTATTGTAACATTTTAGTTTGTATATTTTTGTATTTTGCTGTTTCATTTGCTAAACTAGCAGTAAACTGGAAATACTATTTATTGTTGTTGAGTTGATGATAATGTCAGTCATCATACAGTTTCAACAGGATTTATGTTCCAGACTTTCCAGACTAGTAACACAGACCATCCAAGTCCGAGTCCTTCTTCACAAAAATATTAAAGTGACTATCAAAAAGTTCTTAGAAGAATGAATATAAATTGTTTGCATAGGTATTTTGCCTTTACAGTATATATACTGCAAAACACAGAAGTCTGATGCAAAATATATATTATTTATTTATTCATATTTTGATGTGAAAACATGCATTTTATCATGCAGCTTTAATCAATAAAATTATTTGTTTGCTGATCAAGCTGAATAATGATTGACATTATTTGTCAATAATGAACAGTTTATATCTACTATTTAATGCATTATTAACAATAGATTTAGTTAAAGAAGAGATATTTTAATAGTTGCTCAACATGCTGTTCTATGTAACTGTGGCTTCATGATTTATTTTCAGTCATTGTTCAGTAATCTGTGTGCATTACAACCACAGACTGTAAATAAAGATGGCTGCCACGTCTCCTCTCCCTCCAACTGTACAAAAATGAAGCCAAAATAGTGCAAGCGCACACATCACATACAAAAAATAAGTAATTAAAACCAAAAAGATGAGAAAAATGAAAACTTCCCTAAAATGACAGAAACATCTTTGAAAAACTTTTATTTGACGTGTATTTTGTAGTTTAGTTCATAGTCCATCTGCTAACATGGAGGGGGCGGGGTTTATGACCCACTGCAGCCAGCCACTAGGGGGCGATCCAGATGTTCTGGTTTCACTTATGGGGAGCTGTCATGTCATCTTTATATACAGTCAGTGGTTACAACAACAAGTCAAAATTTCTGCGTGATGTTTGACGCGCTTCATTTTCTGGATTTGTAATTTACAAATAATTTCCAAAGTTCTAATTCTATACAGCAAACTTTCCAGGGAATAAAACGGAAATTGCAGGCATGAAAAATAAAGCATTATGAAAAACAAGCCACTCCATAGAAGCAGAGTGTGAGATTAGCTGTCATTTCATATTTGGTAATTGCATTTTTCAACAGATGAGGTTTTGAAATCAGTCATTTTATTAAGATCAATTATTTTTGTTCTGTGGAACATTTGTGCTGTTGGTGTGTGAATGGTGATTTCAAATTAAAAGTATTTGCCGTCTGAGGTCAGCCACTACTAACACGCATGACCCCATGTGGAATATATTTATGTATTTGGATGAAAGGTTTGGAATATTTGAACTCTTAATTAAGTTTACGTTAGGAGAAGAAAAAACTTTGTCTTAAATATGTTTCCACCCTGATTTAGTGTAACTTATTTTTGTTCTGATATGATTGTGGTGCCTAGTTTAGCATGCAGATATTGGCTAGTTTTGTTTTGTTAGTTTGGATGTCGATCTTGTATAAAGTGTGTGTATTCAGTAACATTAGTTGTGAGTAACTGTTGACAGTGTGGAGTTAAAGCAAAAGTCAGTGTGTGAAACTGTTTAGTTTTCTTTTATTAGTTTGAGACTTCAGTCCCTGTGAGGCTGCAGTATGGTGCTGACAGCGCAGTTTTAGATGAATGAAAAGCTCCATTCCCAATAGTTTATAGAATCCCACGGACAGTCCATCAGAAACACCACTGACATGCTGTTTTCTTCATTCCAACACTGGGAGTTTAGTGCTGTCCACTACCTGCAGGGGGAGAACGTCTTCTTCCCTCTGGAATAAAAACACAGATGAAGATAAACCGTTTTTCCATCAGGATACAGGAACAACAGAGTAGCTGAGAGAAAACATGCTGTGACCCGTTCATCCAGGCTTGTTATAATAATATTATCAGCTCAGACTATATCACATAACTTCAAATATAAGAGAGTACAAGTCCAGTAACTCACCAAAGATTAGCCAGATAGAAGCAGTGCGGTTTGGAAGGTTTCATTCTGACTGTATAAGATTCAACATCCTCAGGACTTTTTTTTTAAATTCAGCAACTCGAACACTAAAACATTGGAAAATCAGTTATTACATCACGTCTCTGGCAGCAATCTCAGAATTCATAGAACTGTCACAACTAATATTTGGAGTTTAAATTTTGAAAAAAGTGTGCCTTTTTAACATGAAAAGGGGGTGTGTCCAAGCTGAAATAGAGTGTTAGATTGTTCTTTAAAGGGATAGTTCACCCAAAAATGAAAATTCAGTCATTATCTCCTCACCCTCATGCTGACTGAAGGTCAGGTTTAGTTTTTTAGTCCACAAAACACTGCTGGAGTTTCACAGGAAAACAGTGTTGCAGAATCTCCCAAACAATGGAAGTGAATGGTGACCAGTTTTCAAACAGAAAGAAACAACAGAATAAAAACATAAAATGCCTCCATACTGCTTGTCTGGTGTAATCCAAGTCTCCTAAAGCCCCAACATGCCAAGCTGACAAAAAAGTTTGCACTCTTCACTGTTGGGAGCCACGTTCACGTGCTCATGAACACTGTCTGAACTGGGTGTGTGTGGTGTGACCGTGTGGGCTTTAGGAGACTTGGATTATGCCAGATGAGCAGTATGGAGGCATTTTATGTTTTTATTTATTTTTATGTTTGAAAACTTGAAAACTCCAGCAGTGTTTTGCAGACTAACAAAATAAACCCGACCTTCAGTCAATATGAGGGTGAACAGATAATGACTGAATTTTCATTTTTGGGTGAACTATCTCTTTAAGGCAGGGTGAATCCTGAGGTCTTAAATAACGTGACATCAGACACACAACAGTTGGAAATCTGAATTTCTTCCCATGTGAGTTTGGTAAAGATTTATTTTCCCATCTGACTGCTGTTCATCAGAGCTGGTTTCTACTCAGCACTGACTCATCATCAGGAAGTGACCTTTCAAAGAATGTATGAAATTCAAACCCATTAAGTGGGAGATAGCCTATAGATCTTACTAATCACTTGTGTATTTAAGGACATTTTTTATAAATGAGGAAGCTTTGTTTAGTTTTTCTGCTTCAGTCTCTTTTAAAGGATTTACAGGACATGGAGGTTGTGCTGAACAGAGCTGGCAGAGTGTTAGCTGACCTGGGGTTGACTCTGTGTCACAATCTGTTTTATCTGAATTAGTTGCCAGTGTAGTGGAAGATGAGCAGAGTGAACGGTGATGCTGTGGTATTGAATGGTTGACTGTCTGTCAGTACAGTGGGGTTGAAACGACAGATTCAGACGCTCTGTGGCGACTGTACATGATGCCAGACATGAGAGGTGCTGTGCTGTTGTAACTGGTCAACATTTACATGCACAGGTATGAAAGTCTGAGCTGAAAACTGCACGAGACCCACTCTCCAGCAAATTAATCACATTTCTCTCAATATCACAATTCTGTCTGTCTTATTTAAAGGAGAAATGTATTCACTAAAAATACATAATAAAATGACCAGGATGTGTCATCGGAGATTAAGGAAACATGTTAATAACTCCCTTCACTGGACATGAACACAAGTGTCCATTTCACATGAATCAGAGCCTGTCTGTCTCTGCCGTGTCAGAGGAGCAGGGGACAGGAGGAAACAACCCATTTCAACCACAGATCATATATTAAACTGGATTACAACCTATTGAATCAGTCGCTCTAGGATTTTGCAGGTCTTTTGTGGGATTGTTGGGGCCTAAAATGCCTGATTTTACAGCATCTTTTCTGAAAAATTGCAGTGCATGTTGTGTTGTTTTGGGGCTTTTTTTTTTTTTTTT
>JAJHUR010136700.1:34452-50094 GCA_027495735.1 Lutjanus campechanus
GAAAATTTTTTGGGTTTTTTTTTTTTTTTTTTGCAGTTAAATTGGAAGAGAAAATTGCAAAAGAAAGTTGATTTTTTTATTTATTTTTTTTATTTTTTATTTTATTTTATTTTTTATTTTTTTGTAGAATTCGCAAAAAAATCAAAGGCAACTTGTTCCAGGGAGAACAAAACAGCATTCTGTTCTCAACATATTTTATACTAAAAAGGCTCAGAATTACAGAAATGATAAAAATCTGTTTTATGTGCAAATCAAGAAGTGAACCTCAAGGGTATTTCACAAAGAAGTAGAATATTTTTGGAGCTCAAACTCAAAAACACCACATTTCCACTTTGGGAGGTGAGCTCTGGTAATAAAATGACTCGATCACTGCAAAAGAAAAGCTAACAGCTGTCAGCTTGTTTACGTTCATACCATTAGTGTATCCAGTGCTAATTTGCCATTCTCAGCGTGTAGGTTGTTGTCTTGTTTCCTGGGGACTTTGAAAATGTAGATAGCGGACACCGTGATGCCGCTCTGAGCAAGCTACTAATGGCAGTATTTAAACCCACAGTGTGCATCCAATGAGTCAGCCTAGGTAAAAGCACACAGGCCATTGGTGATTCGCCTCGCTGGCAATTTTTCCCAGTGGTCACTTGTGGTAATGCAGTGCAAAAATTCCCCACCGTACCAAAATTTCCAAATTTTTTCCCCCATAGTCCAGCAGTATAAGAGACACCTTGAACTACAAACAAGGTCGGTTACGTATGTCTCTTTCTATTAAGAATCTTTGATCCATGGAGGTTTGATATTTGTAAAATTTAAAAATCAGTCTCATCATCTCAATGTAAAGTCTAGGGGCTGAGCAGAAAACTCGCGGGCCATATAACCAGGAAGTAAACCCAGAAGCTAGAAAACTTTTTTGGTTTATGCGCCTGGCGAGCAGCTCTCATTGGACTGAATGGGCACCATATTTACATTCACTATCTAGTTCATTGAAATATATATATATATATATACATATATGTATGTATATCTGTGGTTCAGCCCTCCTCAGACATTTCAAAGACTGAGGACTGGGGCTCTGACAGATTAATTGCAGAGGCCTTCAGCAGAAATCACAGTCTCCAAAAAGTTCAATCTGGCTCCACTTTTTTTTTCATGTAACATATGACGTCTTCTAACAACACAGTAGAAATTCTGCTGTTGATGGTCATCACTATGAACAATTAAATGATTCATCTCAATAACTTTCCTCAGATAAAAAATCCAGCTGCGTGTGAGTTTAAGCGTCTGATTGGCCTTCAAACGATTGAACGTGCAGACCAAACACACCCTCGTGCTCTTTTAATGCTCTGCTATTGTGGATCTGAACACTCACTCATTAGGAACAAATGTTCGGGCCTTCAGCGGTGGAGTTGATCATATGCAGCTCGCCCTCAGGAAGGCCTGTGGGGGTGCAAACATGTGTTCCTCATCATAATAAGACCTTTGCTGGAGTGTGGGTGTTGTTCAGTTTGAAGCATCGTGGTTTACTCAGTTCTGATCTGAGAGAGGAAACAGGGTTGTTGTTAGAGAAAGAGGTCATTTGAGTAGGAAAGAGAAAGAGAAAGAGGATTCAAACAGCACTGGACTGATGGTGTTTCTGAGGGGAACAGAGAGGAGAAGAAAGCTTTGGACTGTCAGGAAGTATAATTGGCAGCAAATTTGAAATTGAACCTAGGTCATTCATTGAAATTAGTTTGATGAGAGCAGTTTAAGAGCTGGTTTAAGCCTGTCTGTGAAACAAATCAGAGTGGAGCCTTTATTGTATGTGTGTGGAACGAGCTCTGTTTGTACAGTTTAAACTCTGCCTAATGTGCCATCAAGGTTTCTGCCCCAACAGGACAATCTACTCTGAAATAATAATGACAGTTTTTCTCTGTATAGGATTTCTACATTGCTGTATATTGTGTATGATTTTTAAGGCATTATGAGAGCCTTTTTTCTAAAACTTCATGACTGTATTTTGAATATTTGGCTTGGTTGCTAAATGCAACGATCATCTTGACCTTTGCTGGTGATACAGTGCACATATTGTTATCAGTTATTTTACATTATGACAATTCTTTTTGTTTTGTTTTTGTCTTTTTTGCCAGTTGTTGGTATGGAGATCAATTAAAAAGTGGGTTTACATTTTACCACGTGTTTGTGTATTCTTTGTCCCCTGCTTTTGCTTTCCAGGTTTGAGACTAACTTCACCAGCAGTGAGGAAGTGTAATACAGCAGAAACAGTCAATTAACCTGTCTGGTTGAAATTCATCACTGTTAGCAGATGATGATTATATCAAATTATTTTTTCTTACTTTATTTTCTATATACAGTCTATCGTATCGTACCCCTGCTCTGAATGATGGGAGTACGCTAAAGCGAAGCACCATGGATGTATAAAGGGGAGAACATGGATACAGTGTCGTCGCTACGCCTTTCCTCCAAGTTCTCCCAGTGGCCACTCACAGCATTGCATCGAAAAATTCCCCTGCAGCCCAAAAAGTATTTTACCCCACAGTCCACCATTACAAAAGAGACGTGCTTAAAAAAGTCAGGACACCTCAAACTGCAAACGAGCTCAGATATGACTCTTTCTATGATGAATTTTTTCTTCCATTGAGGTTTCACATTTGTAAAGTTTTCCTCAAGCCAAAAAAGCGAAACAATACTGTACATGCTCAGTGGGCCGCACACCATGGGAGTAAACGTTAAAGCTAGAAAACCTTTTTGGCATATGCACCAGGAGAGCAATTCTTATTGTACTGAATAGGCGCCATCTTTGGGTCTGGTATCCTGTTCTTAATACATCCATGGGACCCCCTCAGTTGTGTAATTTTAGTCGTCCTTTTGCTTATATTTGCCAGAAAAAGTAGAAAAGCTCTTTCTAGCACTCTGGAGGTAGCTTTGCTAAAGCTTATGTTTTTAGCTGCTATGCCAGTATCTTAAGAAAATATGAAATTAACCCTTTTGCGATTTCCACATTACATTTATAGCAATTTCTGCCTTGGTGACTTTCCTTTCTACATCATGATTTCAATCTGCAGGGGATGAAAGAACAATTGTGTCCGTGTTTTTTTCTTTTTTCATAAAGGTACTTTAAACAAGCAAATATTCAACACGCAATATAAAGGACAGTAATAGTTCAAGCTGGAGGATGGATCAATGCCAACGTCAAACTTGGAAGCTGTCAAGTATTGCTGCTTTTTATGTTGTGTTACTGTTTACCTGTTGTTGTTAACCTCAGTGTTAGCATGTTACATGGCTAATGTAGCTACTACCACAGACTGGGTGATGTTGGACTAATGTTGTAATATTGAGGGACAGCCAAGAGAAACCATGTGAATGTTAAGCCTCACTTGAAGGAACAAAGTAACAACAGTAGTAGGTTGGATGCCAGGAACTGTTTTTTCATGTCGCTTTTTGTGAAAGTTTATACTACAGCGTGAGCTACATTGGCTTTGTTGTTGTGCACGAGTGTGCTTGTGTGTGTGTTGTTACTCTATGTCAATGTACTTGATAGACATGACCTGTGGTTAACAATATACCTGTGAAAATGAAATGGTAAAACTGCAGGAAGTCATTTGCAACATTGTCTAGCTCGCTCAGACTGTAAAGCTGAGATCCACAGAAAACGTTCCTCTTACTGTAACTGCACCAAATTACTTAAATGAGGTCATTTGCAAAAACATACAAAAGAATGGCGTTAATACTGCATACGGTGCTGTTGAGCCAATCTTAATAACCGCAGGGGAAATTCTGTCACTATGACAGCCTAGACAGGTTACCATCTGTTTAGTATCATGGGAGTAAAGTTTAAGGAAAAAATAGAATTACCATAGTTTTTTCCATGTGTTGGAATGTGCGAAAAGACAAAAAATGAACACCATAAGGAGACTACTTGGTTAATAAAAGAGAATCATTTAAACAGCCTGATTCTGTTGTAAGCTCTTTGATCCATATAAGCTGCTGATCACTGTAGCTGTGATCACTGTGAGATACTGATACTTGATACTGTCTGTCCTGATCACAGTATTATAGTCTTATCCAGCACAGTGAGACAATGGCTGGGAAGAAAAGGGGGACATTCCCTGTTGCTTAAGCTGATCTGTCCCCCAGCATGCAGCGTTCTCTTCCATTAGAGATACTCTGACTCTAAAGTGTGAAAGTTGGCTCGCCTCTTCATGACCAAAATAGTCCTGACGGCTGACAGCTGCTGGCCTGCCTGGAGACTGCAGCACAACACTGGAGCTTTAGAGAGGTGGGGCTGCAGCACACAACGTTAACATGATATTAATCTGATGAAGAACTCTTATGTATGTACAGTTTGTCCAATTTCTTATTTTTACCAAAAATATCAATGCAACCATAGGTAAGATTACTATTACTATTTAATGCATTTTAAGCTTACAAATGAAACTGACCTTTACCTGGTGTATTTCAGTGGATAAATATAAATACAGTTGATAGATGGTAGAAATACTGATTTGTGGGTTGGGCTGTGTGTTGGCAAGAAAATGGTGATGTGATGCAAATCACAATAGGAGTTATGATTAACTGAATTGTGATAGTGTGAGCAGGGTGACCTATTGCAAGTTAATGTCTAATTTTAGGAAAACTGTCATAATATTAAGAACAAACCACCATATGCAAAAAATCTGGGTTAAATAGTGAACTTTTTTGGTGGCCTGGTAGCACAGTTGGTGGAGCGTTGCTATGTCATCCAGGGGTGGAAGTAACTAATTACTAATATTCAAATTACTGTAATTAACTATTTTTGGGGATTTTCAAGTCTGTACTTTTTACTTGTACTGAGGTATTTATTACACTATGTAATCTACTTAGTTACTTTTAAATCAGGTGATCTGATCACAAACCGGCCAATGAGAACCAGGATATACAGATGAAAAAAACACTGCAGCAGGCATGGGTTTGGAATAGTGATGTTAACGATTATTCACTGATTAATTTGACCAGTTAAAAATGTATTAATCGATATTTAATCAGTTGTCTGTAAATGATGGTAATTGCTCCTAATTTGCTGAATAAGAACAATCAGAATGACAAAAACACAGGAAAAAAATGAAAAACAAACTTTTAAAGAACATGCAACAATTTTCTTGCATGTATTTTATAAATTATTGATGATTGAATGATTAATTGATTGTTAGTCTTTACAACAACTGCTTAAGGAAAAAGCATAAAACTTTGGTCCTAGTTTGGAGCTGTGAGTGTTACCACTGAGCAGAACAGAGAAGGAGTCATTTAGACTGAAGGTTTGATTGAATGCTGCTTCTGATAATTCATTAGTCAACAATTAAACAGTAACTAATGTTCTGAGTAGCTTTTGACAAGAATACTTTGTACTTTAACTTAAGTAGTTTTCTAACAGCAGTACTCTTACTTGTAATTAAGTAATATTTTAATAGTTTAACAGTACTTGTACTTGAGTACAGATATTCGGTACTCTTTCCACCACTGGTGTCATCGCCCACCCTCACTCCCCCTCTCCTGTCTCCACTTCAGCTGTCCTGTCTAAAATAAAGGCATAAAAAAGTTGACTTTTTTATGCAGTCAGATCAGTGAAGATAGATAACAACACTAAAATCTAGTGGTTGGTTGTGTAAACACAACACAAAATGAATCACTGCAACAAATGTTTGCATGCATCACAATATCACAGTAGTGTTTTTAAGAATTGATTTAGTATCACACAATATAATATTATGATACTGAAGTTGTGGGACTGCAGTGTTTATTAAATGAATACTGAGGACTTTTAGTTTCTTCATATGAAACAGAAGAAATGACCATGAAGTCTCAATAACCACTTTTTAGACATTACTGAAGGAAGAGATGAAGTCATTTATGATTTTATGATTCCTGTATGATTCCATAAAGACGAATCATATGGTGAAGGTCTCCAATACTTGCAAGATAATATATATATTTTATTATTTTTGGGGGCTTTTTGACTTTATCTTATAGAGACAGCTGGGGGGGTCAGACCTGTGGCTGCTGCAGAGGACTGATCCCCAGTACATGTGCACATGCTCTGTCCCCTGAGCTACAGGGACACCCCAGCAAGATGACATTTGAATTAATTTCTCATTTTCAGTAGATGTGTCAGCAGCTGATGACTTTTTTCTTCTTTCTTTTGCTCATTGATTAGCAAATATTTGCTTTGTACCCATTTATTTTATAACCTGAACAAATGAAGGGGTTTTGTATCTGCAGTGTGATGATGGAACTTGAAATTGTTGAATTACTGAAAAAGAGATATTGATCTTATCTTGCTGATATCCATATATGCACTTTCTCTACCTGCTTCATGTTGCAGGGTCACAGTTATTGGCCAAAATGCACGACCATCTTAAACAGATTAGCAGATTCCATGTACTGATTTTGCTTTCCACTGTCAAGGTATTTTATTTGTGCATTAGTTCAGGGCATTTTTGCAAGCTCATACTACGGTTTTTGCAACTAACCATTACTTTCATGATCATTTAATCTGTTTATCATTTCCTCAAAAAAGGTTGATAATTGTCTATAAAATGTTAGAAAATATCTGACATTCATTCTTAAAAATTGGAACAAGATCATATTTTGAGGGGTTTTGATTTTTACTCTTCAATTTTGCTATTGCTATTTTGCTACCTTGTAATGGGCCATTTGACAGCATAGTCATAGTGAGCAGCCATTTTATTTTTTAAAGTTACTCACAGTTCTCTTACTGCTAATCAAATTACACATTTTTAAACCATAATTTTAATCAGTTTTGATTTAAAAGGGACTACAGAGTTGACATGTTACGGTTCAGACACATCTGATAGAAATATTATTTCATGAATTTCTCTAAAAAACTAGAAAGTTTACACCAGTGTTTGAGCAGTATTCTTGCCTTTTTAAAACCAGGAGGTGAGACAGGGGTCCTTAAGGTATAGCTAACCCTTTTTTATACCTCATTAAATCGTGTTTTTGTAAAAAAAAAAAAAAAAATATGGTGGAATTATAAATCTGGGACACAACTTTAAAAGTCCATCAGTTTCTTAAAAAAAAGTCAATACGACATAATTTATCCCAGTTCTCAAAAATGGGTACAGCTCTGACAAAACACAAAATGTTCACTGACAACATATTATATTTGTTTTATTACAATATCCATCCATAACTACAGCATTGGTCAACATTTTTATGGTTGTTTTGAGGCACTCAAAGCACCTGGTTTAAAAGAGAAGAAGTCTGCAGTGACTTCTGCAGACACAGGTTGACTTTACTTTCTAGACATTTAATTGAAAACTACCATCTTTAACCAAAATGTTCTTGTTGCCTAAACCTTCAAGTACAGCACCTAGACACAGGACACAGAATGCTCTCCAGTGTCAGAGTCCTGCTTTGTCCTCTGACCACCTTTTTCACTTGAAAAATGTTGCTCCATGTGTGTTTTTGTTGCAGAAATATGTTTGAACAATGGCACTACGACCTGGAGAAAACAAACCTCTGACCCATGAAGAGAGAGGGCCAGAAATTCACGGCTCTGGCCTGAGCTCCTCTTCCCCTCTGCCACTCCGTCGGCCCTGTCAGCCGAGGATCAGGGTGAACTTAGTCCATGTTTGACAGTTTGGGAGGTTCAGTATTTCAGTGTGAGAATCGCCAAGGTCAAACGGCATCAGTTTCAGGCCGCCACCGGCATGTGAACGAGAGACAGTGTCAAACCTCAACCATCTCCCGATGCACACACCCTCTCCTATTTCACAGGTCATCACTTCTCTGTCGTGGGATACCACACATGTTAACATTTGCATTGGTTTTCACCAAGCAGAGAGCAGGACGTCCAGTCTGACCTGGACTCAAACGAGTGCAGGTTCTACAAACACCTCACTGTGGAGAACACAGCTTTATTCAGTTTTCTGCACCTTATCGAACTCAAAGGGTAGTTCCATTTGGTACTTTTGTTGGAGTTTTCCCCCTGAGAGATTTTGGTTAAATACAACACTTAATCTGTCATTATATGTTCAATTTTAAAAAAAAAAGCTGCTTTTGTCTGAATGGTTCATTCTAAGGGATGAAGAAGAAATAGGCAACAAGACGTGGTTACTCAGTACTAGAGATGATGCAAGCTCATGGTAATTATTGTACTGTTGTAAATAATTTTAAAAATTGTTTATTTAAATTGTGTTTAATATTTGACAGATATTCTTACAGTATAGAGCGAGGACAGAATCAGAGAGAATGTCTGCAGAGGCTGAGCTATACTGCTTTTTAGAGCTGCAACAATTCTTTGATTTCAGCTCCTTAAATGTGATTATTTTTTGTTTTTCTTTACGCCTCTCTGACAGTAAATTGACTCTCTTTGGGTGTTGAGTAAAACAAGACATTTGAGGATGTCATCTTGGACAATGATTGACAGTTTTCACCGTTTCCTGACATTTTAAAACAAGCAATCTTCTAAAACTCAAAGATTCAAGTTTATCTAAAGAAGAAAGTAAATTATCTTAATAAAACTTTATTAGTTCATAATTATAATAGAATAGAATAGAATAGTCCCTAAGTCAAGCTTAAAAAAAAGCTGGATTGCTACATTTCCCATAATGCAACTTGAACTTTTAATTAAACTCTCTCTCAAACTGCACTCGTGTTGTTAATAAGACAAATTTTCTGTTATAATTTAATACATTTGCAGTTACTGACAGGGACTTTTTTTCTCAAGCGCAGTGGCTTGTAAGACAAATAGGTGCCAAATGTGACAATAACACTGAACTGGTTTCTAGTTGTTTGTGTAGGTGGGAGAACAATATATAGACATCTGGTATTTGTGCGTCTGTGTATTCATAGTGTATGTGTAGGTATTCATCAGATACAAAGCAATGAATCCATACGATCAGATGTTACATCTATAATGCAGAATTATTGCTGATGTGTGTCACAATCTGGAATACGGTGTCAGTATTCATCACTGATGTAACATGCACTTTTCATTTGTTTTATTTAATTTATTAAATCAATATATTGCATAATTTTGTACAAACTTTCACTAAAATGATTGTATCTATTGAAATGATTCTCCACCAGAATTTAAAACAAGATTCAGTAGAATTTGAGCGACAGGATACCATGATTTATGTGTCTAAAACCAGCTGTGGACACAGGATGAGGATCAGTCACTGAGGAACAGTGTAAATATTCAGGCTGGTGATGTTATGTCGCCCTCTGGTGGCTGAAAAAAAAATCCATAAAGGTCAGTCAGATTCCTTCAGTGGAGGACTTTGTCAAGAAATGTCTCAGTTAATATAAATCCACCTTACAGGTGAAGAGGAGAGGACAGGGGACATCAGTGCATGATAGAGAGACTGTCAAAAATTATCTCTGTATTTTCAATTATAGATGTTATGGAGGATTAATAATAGAATGTGTTTAACACAATTATCCTCTTCAATGTAATTTAATCATTATTATATTAAATCTGACACTTGTGTTCTCACTAAATCTAAAACAGCGTGTCCGCAGAAAAGGATTCAATCATTCATAAGCAATAAAATGGTTCAGATGTTTTTTTTCCCCATCCTTAAAAAGATTAAAAGTATCATCACAAGCAACACTTAATAACATCTCATATCAGAGCAAAATTTTCCCACAGCCTCTGCATGTTTCATAGGGTTCCAAAGTTGTGTCCCCACTTTTTTTCAAACCCGTCAAATATTCATTCAAATGTAATAAAATCATGACAGACAGGCTTTGGTAGTTTTGGCCTACACAAGCTGGCTAAGTTTACCTGCTTTTGTGGGACAAGCTACAAATTAAAAGTAAATTTTAGTGTATAAAAACTATTTCTTGCTTCTTGTATTGATATCGTCATTAGCTATTGCAAATGAAACAGAGCAAAGTACTCACCAAGAAATAGATATTCAAAGCAAACTTTCTCCCTCCTTACCTCAGCCAAGGCCGTTACACCTGGCGGCACAACCAGGTGTTAAAGTGTCTTGCAGCAATCGACGGATAAGCGTGAACGCCCTTCCTCCCCCGTCATCCCATTGGCAGCCAACACCATTTGTCCGGGAGGGTCAAGCCAGCCTTAACACCATAACACCCTGACACGGGGCAGCTGGGCAGAGCACGAGACTGGAAACTGCTGGCAGACTTGGACAAGAAACTCTGCTTCCCAGCTGAGATCGCATCCACCAACCTGCGACCAGACCTTGTTGTGTGGTCACCCTCACTCAAGCTCGTCTACATCATAGAGCTCACGGTACCCTGGGAGGGTACGAGGCCTATGAGCGGAAGAAACTGAGGTACGCTGAACTCGCAGCAGATGCACAACAACAAGGCTGGAACGCCAAGATACGCCCAGTGGAAGTAGGCTGCAGAGGGTTTGTAGCCACCTCAACATCCAGGCTACTCAGGGAGATGGGAGTGCGAGGGAAGGCCCACAGGCAGGCAACCAAGGACCTCTCCAGGGCTGCGGAGAAAGGGAGCCAGTGGCTGTGGATGAAGAGAAAGGACTTGACCTGGGCCTTCAAGTGAGCTGATGGCATCTAGGGAGTGAACCTGGGACGCTGGGATTCACTGCTGAACCCTCTGGAGGTGTTGTGGGCCTATCAGTGAAACACTGACGAAGGAGGGCGCCCACTTGACAACCCAAAGGATGCCATTGTGCATTTGAACTCCGCAGTCTCAATGTCGGAAACACCCAAGAAGAAGAATGCCCACTAGACAACTCAGTCGAACTCCATAGCGTCTCATCGGTGCTTTAAGTATGTATCTTTTGAGGGATATCAACATCCAGTCCTACACAACAATCTTACTAACCCCATGAATCATTTCTTAGAGTGTAGAACTTTAGAATATCTTAATGTAAATATTAACTATGTCACAATGTCAACACCGTCTTCCAATTTCTGAGGAAATAATTTGAAAAATGTAGATCATTTTATTCTCCTGAAGTGGGTTCTATTAACATCCAGCATCAACAGTGAAACAAACATGAACTGCATTTGTTTTGTTAAAGGAACGCCTGATGTTTCAACGGACCAATGATGAGATGAGCTGACATTCCATTTAAAGCATGGGTGTCAAACTCATTTTGGTTCAGGGGCCACATACAGCCCAATTTGATCTCAAGTGGGCCAGACCAGTAAAATTAAAGCATAATCTATCGATTATTCTGGCGATTAATCAAGTAATCGGATAAAAAATATTGCATGTTCTGCAATTTTTTCTATTATGTTACTTTTGCTTTATTTAAGAACAATGGTAATATACAAAAGAGAAAATAAGACCGGTCTCTTTAATGAACAACTATAAATTGCTAAAGTAAAAATACTCAGTAAAGTAACTTTACTTTTACTGTTTTTACTTTACTTTTTACTGAAGTACAAAGGTAAAAGTTAAGGTAGGAATATCTGCAGAAACCACAAACAGGATGGAACAAACTCTTTAAACTGAAACAGTCACCAGAATGTTTTGTTAACATATTAAAATTACAACATGTTTCTTCTGGAGCAGGATGCTCCCAGAACCCCTACAGGTTTACCAATATGTCACCTTTTTCTCCACTTTTGAGTTTGCAGGTCTGTATTTAGTAATCAAAAAATAAAACAAAAGCAATAAAAGGAAAAAAAACAGTATTTTTACATTATGGTATTAGTGCTTTTACTGAAGTAAAGGATCTGAGTTTTTTTTTTTCATCACAGCAGGTCAGTGATCAGTGTTTCAGTGACTCTCTGTGGCTCAGTAAATAGTTTTATTTATGGCGGCCTGCCACATTAAAAACAACGCCACCACGTCTTGATTTTCTATTTTTGGAGCTGCGCACCTTTCTCGGTCTGTCTAGAAGGGAACCCTTGATTTGTACAAGTGTCGCGAGATTTGTGTCCGTTGTTTCTACTAAAATAATCAAACTTGCGCGAGCTTTCGCAGATGTAGGGTTCCCTTCTAGAAACGACCTTCTCTCTATGTCTCGCTATCGACCTAATGTCAGCAGACTGTCTGTGAACAGCATGATGTGACACTCTGCAGTGTTTCACACACAGAGACGTGTGAACACCCAGGTATAGTTTGTGACCAATTTTGGCATTTTTATTTTTTTTAATAAATCCGAGAGGACGACGACACCCGCGATTGATTAGTGATCAATCTGCCCTCCTCCTCCTCCTCCCTCACCTGTTCGCTCTGCAATGACAAAGTTTCTGACAGCGAAACACAGACTCTCCTGTTTAATACGGTTGTATAATCTTATTGAGTGAGTGAATAGTCAGGATTGTGTAGAAGTCAAATGTATCAACCATTGTCAGAAATTATGGACCAAAGTGTCATTACTGTACAGTAAAAATTGAACATAAGACCTTTTTTTGAGCACAAAAGGGATATTTAAAGGTTAATTTCTCAAAAATGATACAGTAAAAATGCCTGATACTGAGTGAGTGAGTAGTCAGGATGGTCCTGAAGTCAAATGTATCAACCATTGTCAGAAATTATGGACCAAAGTGTCGTTACTGTACAGTAAAAATGGAGTATTACACCTTTTTCTAAGCAAAAAAGGATATTTAAAGGTTAATTTCACAAAAATGATACAGTAAAAATGCTTGATACTGAGTGAGTGAATAGTCAGGATGGTGCAGAGGTCAACTGTATCAACCATTGTCAGACATTATGGACCAAAGTGTCGTTACTGTACAGTAAAAATGGAGTATTACACCTTTTTTTGAGCAAAAAATGCAACTTAGAGGCTTAATTTCTCAAAAATGATACAGTAAAAATGCTTGATACTGAGTGAGTGAGTAGTCAGGATGGTCCTGAAGTCAAATGTATCAACCTTTGTCAGAAATTATGGACCAAAGTGTCGTTACTGTACAGTAAAAATCAAAATGGCTTAAAATCAGCTTGATCGATTGCCTTTGAATTACCGAAAACTATGGGCTTTGGTGCATAGGATGACAGGAGTGTACAGGACGTCTACAGTGCCAGTGTTACAGGCAGAGGAGCAGGAGGCAGTTAACAACAAAGCCAAGGCAGATATGCTAGTCAAATCATTCAAGGAAGTACATCGCTCAGAAAACTTAAGTTTAGCAAGCAAAAGGAAAAGAGAGGAAAAGCTGAAGAAAGAGGAGTTCAAACTTGAATATAGTAGAGATAATACAAGTGTAGGTAATACTTTCTTTTCTATGCAAGAACTTAAACAAGCCATTCAGAAAGGGAGAGACACAGCACCTGGGAGGGACGGGTTGGGGTACCAGATTTTCTCTCACCTGGATGATGTGGTATTAGAAGAGATCCTAGCATTAATCAACACAATATGGGAAGGACAGCTGCCAAAGGAATGGAAACATGCAATTGTTGTCCCCATACAAAAACCCGGTAAACCAGCAAATGAGCCTGGATCCTACCGTCCAATAGCACTCACAGCTGTATTATGTAAAGTAATGGAGTGAATGGTTACAGATAGACTGACATATATTCTTGAGAAACAAGAATTATTTGCTCCCTATCAGAACGGATTTAGGGCTGGACTTCCCACAATGGACTCTGTTTTAGTGTTAGATCTAGACATCAGGGCTCTAGTAAACAAAGAAGCAGTTGTGGGTGTTTTTCTGGACATTGAGAAGGCATAATATGCTGTGGAAGGAAGGGCTAGGGATAAAATTGTATGATGCTGGGATAAGAGGCAGAATGTTGAACTGGATTAACAGTTTTTTAAAGGAGCGCACTATCCAAGTAAGAATAGGTGGGACACTATCAACTGAAGAAAGGGTGGCCAATGGGACTCCGCAAGGAAGTGTTATCAGTCCGGTACTGTTTAATATTATGATCAATGACATCTTCAGTAAAATTGGAACTGGATTCGGGATGTCATTATTTGCAGATGATGGGGCTGTCTGGAAAAGAGGTCGAAATTTGGATTACATCCATAAGCAGCTTCAGCAGGCATTGGAGCGGGTAACAGAATGGGCAGAAGAATGGGGCTTCAAAATTTCTGTTGCAAAATCAAAATATGTGGTTTTTGGATATAAAAAGAAGGCGTCACAGCAGGTCCTCAGATTATATAACAAACCTTATCGAAAGAGTTAAAACATTCAAGATTCTGGGCATCTGGTTTGAGGAGAGAATGACATGGAGAGTTCATTTACAAAAAACTGTTATAAAGTGTCAGAAGGTCATTAATGTCATGCGGAGTCTGGTTGGGGATTGATCGGGGAGCAGACAGGGAAACGCTAATGATGATTTACAGGGCAGTCATAAGATCTGCAATTGATTATGGGTCTATGGCATATGGAGCAGTAGCCCCCTCTGTTCTTAAGGAGCTGGATGTGGTGCAGGCCAGAGCACTTAGAATATGTGGTGGGGCTTTTAGAACAACACCCATAAGGGCTCTTTTAATTGAAATGGGAGAGACTTTGTTAGAGTTAAGGAGGTGCTTCTCTAAATTACTGGGCTAAGTTGAAGAGCTGTGGAGCACAAGCACCTGCTAGATGTCTGCTGGGGGAGCACTGGGAGCTTCAGGGGAAGGGCAGGAAAGTAAGGGGGGGCACTTCAATTTTTATTATGGGTGACAGAGCACAGGAAATGGGAATCAAGGATTTGTCACTGGGTCCGGTAGTGTGTTTGCCACCTAACCCAACATGGCTATTACCAGAACCAGATGTAGACTTACTCGTATTAAACAGAATCAAGACAAGAAATGCAGGTGACCCGATGACCTTAGTCAGCAAACATCTAGAAGAGGAATGGGCAGATTATTTACAGATCTACACTGATGGCTCCAAGAATCTAAACAACGATAAAGCAGCAATAGGAATGAGTATTCCACAATTACAGATTCAGCAAGGAAAGTGTATTTCAGACCGAGTGTCAGTCTTTACAACAGAGCTTGTGGCAATTTTGTGGGCACTTGGGTGGGTGGAGGAAGTCAAACCTGGAAATGTAGTCATCTGTTCAGATTCTGCAGCAGCACTGATGGCACTAAAGGGTGGGAAAAGTGGGGCTAGAGCAGACTTATTTTGGTTACACTAAATCGGGTAATTAATCTGGGGAACCCAGTTGGGTTTGTCTGGGTTCCAGCACACGTGGGAGTACAGGGGAATGAAGAAGCTGACGAGGCCGCCAAAAGAGCTGTAAACAGAAAGAGACTTGATTTGCAAGTACTGTGTGTACGGACTGAGTGTAAAAGTTTAACACAGCAAGGGATTGCAAAATTATGGCAAAGGGAGTGGGAGGCAGGTTTTATTTTTCAGTGCAACCAAAAACAAAATTAACACCAAGTATAAGAATGGGCAGGAGGGACAGTGTGGTAATAACTAGGCTGAAACTGGGTCACTGTGCACTTAATCATGGACTGGCACTGGTAGGTAAGAAATGCCTACACCCAGATGGAAACTTAGGGTTGCCAACCGTCCCGTATTAGCCGGGACGTCCCGTATTTGAGCCAAAATAGGCGCGTCCTGTACGGGACGTTGTTTGTCCCGGCCGCACGGGTAAAGGGAAGATGTATATTTTTTTTCTCTTTGTGCGCCGCGCATTGTGCGTCTGGCTGCTTGTCTGCCTGGCCGGCTGTAATCTAGGACCGCGCAGTTGACAAGGCAGGCAGGCACAGCAGCAGCGTCCGCGTGCTTGTGTGCGTCTCTCTGTGTGTGTGTATGTGTG
>JAJHUR010136701.1:0-18614 GCA_027495735.1 Lutjanus campechanus
CCAAGTGAAGTCTCGAGTTATTGGTTAAAGTCCAATTTGAGTTCCAAGTCTTTTTTGATTTTGTTGAGTCGAGTGTAAAGTCATCAAATTTGTGACCCGAGGCTGAGTCATGTGCCTCGAACACGGCTAGAAAGAAGAAGAAAAAAAAATGCAACTGGCTGTAAAGTTACGAACACATGTTTCTGCTCAAGTCATACCTGAAATACACTCCCTGACTGTTCTTGCTCTCACTAACTGGCAGGTTAGTTTCACTCGCACCCACTCTGGAACCACCTACCTAACAATTCATCAACTTCACATAGTTCCCCCCTTTAGACGCCAACCTCTCCTGCAGCCTGTGCTCCCTTCCTGGAGCTTGGCAGCCCCCGATCAGCCTCTCTGGCCCGCAGCGAGCAGGAAATGGCCTATTGTTCTGAGATAATGTGAAATATAATGTTCCCCTGCACTCTTGGAAGCATTCTGCCCTGACAGCCTCATCGCTGTGGGCAACAGTAGGCGCCAAGTATATGAGCACCTGCCAAACAGAGACGTCCATCAGCGGTGCGGTGATGCTGGTTTACAGCGGAGAGAGGAGAGGGGAATCCCCTGAAGACTTGTGGGAAAACAAGCACCTCTCACCCAGCCGTTTCACGAAAACTCACCTCCGCCTACTCAATACAACCTGGGAGATTTTCTATCAGCTTTTGAAGCACATGTGAAAATACACCTCCGAGTACATCGGAGGCGATGGAGAAAGTGAGGGTGAAAGTAAAGCGCTGAAGGAGAGCTTCTTCATTGTTCCCGCTGGAAAGAACCGGAGTCAAACACTTACATCACCGAAGCGCCTGAGCTCGACAGATTCATTCCCTTAAAATCAGTTCATCAATCCACATGATAAAAGCTACAGTAGACAAGCCAACCAGAGTCACAGTTTGTGAATTTCACACCCTCGCAGACACATGTAAGAAATTAGACCGTTTCCAAATGCGACCACACGAGCGGCGTTTCGGAGGGGCCTCGCAGCACATCTCGACACGACGAGGCCCTGCATTTAGTCAGGAGTTGAAACTCTCATTGATCATTACAGTGCACTGCGGAGCAGCGCTCTCCCTGCTGTGGAAACAGTGAGGACGTTTGTTTATTTGACTGAATCACTAGCCAAAAACTCATAAATATCCTTGGCAACGGTACAGATTAACAAAGCAGTTTGCAGAACAAGAACAGCGGAGTGCAAGAGAGGGACCTTCTACAGTTTGTAATGGAAATGAGCAATATTTAAAGCCGAATGCCTGCAGGAATAGAGTTATGAACACAACACGAGTAACCGCAGTTTGTCTCTCTCCCTTATTCTGAGTATACAGTCAGTGAAGTTCATGCATTAGCAGGTTATTACTGTCATCTTACCCAAACATGAGTTTCTCTGAAGGATAATTACGGAGCTTGTATTTCAAGTCCTGATGGAACAATAAATGAATCCAAGAAACTTTATTTAGGATTGCAGCTCAACAGCTGGCAGGACCTTAAAGTTTAAAGGTCTTTGCGCACTAATTGATCGAGGCAGCGGTAGATCTGTAACTCCCGTGTTCTCCGAGGTAAAATGACTGTTTTCGTCTGTGGTGGACAAAGTAGTCAACCCCAATACTTGAGTCAAAGTATAGATACTCCTGGTCAAATATTACTCAACTACAAGTGAAAGTTGCTCAAAATGTTACTCGAGTTAAAGTACTAGAGTACTTGCTATTAAAAATACTTAAGTATTCAAAAGTACATGCTTTTAAAAATACATGCTTGTAGAACCACTCTGCTACACAAAGTCTATAGAAACACCAATAAAAACTTCAGCATAGAAATGTAATAAAAAACAAAAAGGACAGATATTGTCATTTTCTGACGTAATTGTATTCAAATCACCATATAAAATCAGATTGCAGTCAACTGTGAGGAGTTCTCCAAGTCTGTTAAATAACTGAGATTTCTTTCTGGCTTCAGGGGCAGTTCATATATATATATATATATATATATATATATATATATACATATATAAATTATGTGATATTTTTCACTCTGATAAGAACAACCCAACATTAAAAGTCTTCCTGGAATTATTTCTCTTTTTCTAATAGTGTACAATTAATACTGATGATTTTTTTTTTTTAGGTGGCTAAACTACATTTTACTGCTGACTCCGTCCACAGCAGGACATTACTTCCTACACCAGTATTCCTGCAACTGGGGCATGTGGACAGCCATCTTTTGTACTGTAAGTACACTGACTATGGATGGACTATGGAGACAGTAAGGACTTATTTATTTGACTGAATCACTAGCCAAAAACTCACAAATATCCATGGCAACGATACACATTAAGTAAGGAGTTCACAGAACAAGAAAGCAGAGTGCAAAAAGGGAATTTCTGTTGTTTGCAATAGAAACTGAGGGCACAATTTAAAGCTAAATGCAGACAGGAATAGGTGTCAAGCATTCTTGAGAATTTGGACAAAATTGAGGGTTTTTTGATTTTTACTCTTCATGCTGGGGAAATATATTTTAAAAGATCAAATTCTTGAATATTAAACCTCCTGTTGATTAAATTTGTTTTATTAAATGTAGACATCAACTCAAAAATAGTCCAAATCTGACAGAGTTGATATCTTATGGAGTTGACATAATGTTCTGTTTTTAAAAGTTGCTAAGAATTCTCTTAATGCTAATCAAATTATACATTTTTAAACCATAATTCTTATTTAACTCTGATTTATAAGGGCTACAGAGTTTGTTTTTGTTTAATGGCTGATTAAATCGTATATACTGTATGTTAAAATGTGACGGAGCTGATGGAAATCTGGGACACAAATTCAAAGGGAAATTTTCATTTAAAAAAATCATTCTTCTAATAATAGCACATTTTATACCTATGTTATCAGTAGGTGTTGTTGGTTTTTAGATTTTAAAGGCTTTGAACATATTTTTAAATTGTTGGAAGTTGTGAACTCTTGTCTGGGACGAGGCTGTTTTCTGTCAGACGGCAAGTTTGGGAATGAATAAATTTAGAAGAAAAAGAAAAAAAGAAAGAAAACCCATCCCTTTTAATAAATAACATATTTCATATGTATAAATCATTAAGAATAAATGTTCACCTAAAAAAAAAAAAGAAATGAAGTGTTGGTATTAATAATTTTTGAAGTTTTTTTTGGTAGGACATGATTTGTCCCAGTTCTCAGGAATGGGTGGTTTATGAACACGATGTGAGTAACCACCGTTTGTCACTCTCTGTTATTCTAAATATAAAGTCAGTATGGCTCATGCATTAGCAGGTCATTACTGTCATCTTACCCAAACTTACAACATGAGTCCCTCTGAAGGATAATTATAGGGCTTGTATTTCAGGTCCTGATGGAACAATAAACGTATCCAAGAAACTTTATTTAGGATTGCAGCTCAACAGCTGGCAGGACCTGAAAGTTAAAAGGCCTTTCGCTGTGACTTGAAGTCGCGCTTCACCTTTTTCCACACGGCCTATTCAGCTGTTGTCTGAGATAACGCGTTCTCAGAAACCATGAAGAAACGCTCCTACAACTTAAACATTTTCAAATAGGATTCTCCATGAGGTGAAATATGTAGAGGGCGGCATATTCAGGTAATAAAAGGGTGTAAATCTGTCAGATTAGTGACAAAAATGAGAGTGTGTGGGATTAAGGTAAAGCACGAATGTGGCTCCTTTTGCTTTATTACTCATCGTACATTCAAGGGATCTTTTTTGGAGGAGGTACGCACCTAAATGGATTAAAGTCACAATTCACTCCACGTACAAAACCGACATTTAGGCATAGATCCTCTTCACTGTATCTTTGTGACTGTATGCTTTGATGTTCCACCAGCCGCCCACTGTGACTTTCTTACAGCTCCTGAATTGTCTGTTCAGCAGAGCTTTGGCTCAGACGTTTGGAGGTGCATAACACTGCCATCTATTGTTCTTCCTCTAAAGGCTCTTAGGTTGTGCTTCACTCTTGGAAGTGTATTGTTTTCAAAGATTAAAGGAGGCTGTCCACGAGGCTGCACAGCACAGGGTGCAAGTTTGGTAAAAGTGCTTTTATGTAACAGTGCAGCTCACCTGAGCCTTAAAGTTGTTTCATACATTTTCTACTGGATTATAGGATTTTCTCATTTATTTTTTGCCTTTTATATTTTTTTGCCTTCTTGTAATTGTCAGGTGAAAATGTAACTTTTCCAGGAAAGTAGCTTAACTCTGAGCATCCGTCCTGATGCATTTTTCTCCCACTGGGTTTTATAAGTGCAATTTGTTGTGTGCCATCTTCTAATTAGGCACCCGTCACAAAGTTTTGTAAAGTTTAATGAATAAATAAATTATAATGGTTATTGATCAGATACGAACCATTTAAAAGGACAACTTTTTGGTTTTTGGTTTAGTCTTCATCCTCCTCCACCATGACACTTGTGTTGCCTTTTAGCGAGATCTTTAGTTCATCAGGAAACCGACTCCAATGCATCGTTTCACCCACCTTCACTCCCACCTTCTGGAACAAAAGGTTGCAGTGAATCTATGCAGGAGACATGTACAGATAGTCTGCTTGGAACAATAATGTGTGCCTGATACATTAAATCCCATTAAATAGAAGTATAATTTCCACATTAAAATCCTTAAAAAATATCTACTCCCTCTACCTCATTAAAAATCCCACAATCTATGAATATGCTAATTTTGTTCATTTCCAAAGTTTTGTTGCTGGAAGCTCGATGTTTCCTACTTCACTGTGAAGTCAGTTCTCAGTGTATTTGCACTGGAGGCCAGTAAAAGTTGCAAATTGGACCAGATAAGATTTCCGAACCAATTGTGATGTCACAAATCACGCTCATAGGCCCGTCCCTTAAAACCAGGGTTTCAGTGAGCACAGAACGACTTTCTACTTTCAGCAGATGAATGTGAAAACTTATAGGCTGATTTTCTAGTGTCAGACTCTGCACATACATCAGTCTGCACAGCGAGGCTCAAACATCCAACTGTGGGAGCAAATAGAAAAACATATTTTTTGAGTAGACAGGGACTTGAATAGAATATTATACAAACCTATTTATTGAAAAAAAAAAAACTTAACGGAAAAATGTAGACAGAACTAATTATATGCCAGAATAGTTCCTCTGCTGCTTCACTCTGGTAACAAGTTAATGTTAGTTGCATTTTTAGATGGTGAGCACATAGCTGTACATTTTCTTCTCATCAGTGGATCTGACTCCAAAATGCTTCAGCACTTTACTTTCCTAACAATAGAAGTGAATGGTGACCAGTTTTGAAATGGAAACAACAACAACAACAAAAAGCATAAAATGCCTCCATACGGCTCATCTGGCATAATCCAAGTCTACTAAAGCCCCAACATGCCGTTTGCACACCATCACACCACACACACCCAGTTCAGATGGTGTTCATGCACATGTGAACGTGGCTCCAAGCTCAAGATCTACAGTGAAGATTTAGACCAAAAACATGGTGTCAATGATCAACATGGCATACTGGGGCTTCAGGAGACCTGGATTACACCAGACGAGCAGTATGGAGCCATTTTGGGTTTTGTTTTGTTTTTTCTGTTGTTTTTTTTACATTTAAAAACTAGTCTCCATTCACTTCAATCGATTAGGAGATTCTGCAACACTGTCTTCCTGTGAAACTCCAGCAGTGTTTTGTGGACTAAAAAACTAAACCCGACCTTCAGTCAGGATGAGGGTGAGTAGATAATGACTGAATTTTCATTTTTGGGTGAACTATCCCTTTAATAGCTTAACTGATGTATAAGGCATTACTAAACAATTTATAAACAACCAATAAAGTCATAGTTATTTATAACTTTAAGCCCTTAATAAACAGTGCCTTATTATAAAGTTGTACTGTATTTCACATAATAGCAGTTACGGTGAAATAAAGAATATAGTGAATCCAATGTTTTCATAATGTTCACACAAGCATTATATGCCCTCCTGCATCTGGAAACAGAACAATATCATAATTCTTACATGAATGGATGCAGAAAGGCCACACGGCTGCACACAGGAGCAGGTGAACGTGAAAACAGGCCTATAAACTTGTAAGCAGACATAAACAACAAAGCCTTGCCTGTCGCAGACCCTCTCCGCCTCACACGGTTAACTCGACTGTAATTACTGCGCCGTGCAGCAGCCTATCTGAGATTACAGGAGTGAGTTACACCTGATGCCAAGAGAAAGTACTCCATACTTTAAATATTTAATCAGCCCCTTCACCATGAAGCAAATGAGGCGAGGAAGAAGTTGCAGAGTGGCTGAGGAGTGTTGAGAGGGGGAGGGGGGCTGCCCCGGCTGCATTTTGTGCACATGTGAACATGAGTGCGCGCACACACACACAAACGTGAACACATATGCGCACACACCGGGGAGTTAAGTATGTCATTACCTCCAGATTTTTCTGTCGATAGATCTTTTGCCAGTCTCTCATTTCAAGGGAACCTGAGAGCCTCTGTGAGTATGTACAGTATGTGTGTGTCGTAGGTGTGTAAACAAGAGTGTGTGTGTGCGTGTGTGGGTCTGCACACCTGCCCAGGGTCAGGGCCGAGGCTCCGTGAGGTTGAGCCACATCGAGCCGCCGGCCGTGAGGACACAAAGGAGAAAGTCTTCCCCACGTTAAGCCGGTTAGAGCTCGAACTGCTTCACTTGAGCAACACGGGAAGTGACACAATCAGGCGCTAAATCCTGCATGCCTTGTATGTTCAAGTGACCATGAAATGAACCATCCGCCGAGGTATATTTAAAACGACACACGATATGGTCTGAGGTGCAGATCACAGAGAGGGCTCGTCTGGGAGGTGCAACCCAATTTTGGCAGTAAATATAAGGGAGGGAGGTTGCACTGTTCACCTGCTCACCTTATTCACACACTGAAGCCACGTTTGACTCATTTCATCTTTTCTGGAAGCTGCTGCTTCAAAGCTGAGGATACTAAGAAAATAAGTGCTGTAGTTATAATTGGTTGATTTGTATTCTGCAACTTGTATAACAGTGTATTTCAGAGGAATGCTCACTTCTCTTGTAGTGTCACAAGGACATGATCCCTCACTGGCTTCCCACCTGCAAACATGGCTATTGTTGGAACACGCAGCAGAGCTGAAGGTACTATAACCAGGAATTGTAGCCCAAAGCCGGTATTAAAATTTAAATGTCTGTGAGTGTGCGAGGGTCCAGGTGACGTAAATTTCCATCATTTAATTTTTTATTTATGTATGTATTTATTTAACAGGGGCAGAGTATATTAATAAACATCAGTGTGTAATACATGATGTATGCCAGAGTTAGCAAAGCTGCTAATTTACATCTGTAGTCCCTGGGCAGGTAACAAGTTTGTATGAAAATGTTCATTAATCAGTCAAAACTGATCACAATCTATTAATTGATCAGGTAAAATATTGCCTGAAAAAATATTGCATGCATTACAGTCCACCTCTAGTCAAGTCATGTTTTAAACAATATAAAATGTTCTGTAAGAAGGAATAAATTGTGTCTGCTCAGAATGTAAATAGTACCTGCCCTCTCCACACACCCCAACCCCCACCTCTACCTCTACCTCTATCTCCTCTGTTTTACTGGCTAATCACGGTAACTCGCTACATCCAGCTTCTCCTGTGGGCTGGACATCGCTGCTAATTATATGTATAGTGCCACATCCTCACCCCTAAGCCAATCCACTAATGGGATTGGTTCCTTAGATTTATGACATCATACATCCAGCCTGACAGAATCTGTTTTTTGAGACTGTCCTTATTCGCTGCAGTTTCAAAGCAATTAATGTTCAGACACTGTGTCCCATGTCTTTTAACACATGAAAAACAACACATGCACTTATGGTCCTTAAGAGCCACTTAAAACCACTAATCACAATTTTCAGTCACCAAACAGTATTTTAAATGCTGTTTAAATGTGCAGCATTATGTACTGCATGTTATGAGCATAGTGCGTTATCTTTTCAGACTGACCAGGATCACAGTGTCAAATCATCCACATCCCGTCTTGCGGACTTGTTCACACAACCACTACAGATGCTGATCTGTGTGGAACACATCCTCCAAGAGGACTGCAGAAAGTCGTATAAACAGAATCTGTGGTTTCATGTTCGGGTCTGTTTGGGAATATAATCCAGGTTTAAGTCTCTGAGTGTATAGTTCGTACCTGTAAAAGCCTTTTTTTTTTATGCTGGCTACCTCCCCTTCCTCTCTGCGCTGTGTGAATCATTTGAGGAAGTGTTTGACTGTGCTCTCATGAGGGCTGTTAAAATCTATTGAAATTATTAATGGACTGATTGTCATGGTAACGGCTGTTTTCCCTCTCCCCCTGTGTCTCCTGTCTGTCTTTGTGTGTGTTTGTGTTGTGGGCGTGGTCTTCCCTCCTCCCTCTCCTGGCGCCCAGCCCTGCTCCACACCTGCTCATCATCAGCAATCAGCTCACCTGTCTGACATCAGTCATCACTTCTGCTCGACAGCCAGTCCTGCTGGATCACTATGACTTCTAGTATGGTAGTATAGCTTAAGTCTAATTTAAAAGTTATCTAGTTTTGTGTTTGTTTTTCTGTGTTCTCTGTGTCAGTGGCTAACAGGGGTTCTTCCTTTGCTTCAGGACCTCACCAGCCTGCCTGCCCGCCTGCTTGCCTGCTACCTTCCTGTGCTTCAGCCATTCATCCACCCCATCGATCACCCTGCATTTGGATCCATCCACAGTAAAGCCAGAACGCTGAGACGCTTACCTTTTTTTTTCTTCAATATACTGCATTGCTGCTTCTATACATCAGATCTGATACATAAGCCACTGCACCCTGTGACTTGTATAGAAAAAAACTATTTATGCTGAAAAATGTTTTGTGTCCAGCTGTGCTTCATTTCAGACAAATTACATTAAAGCTTTGTGAACACAGCGAGAGGTAAACTCAACTCTGACAATATTATCACTTTCTAACAGTGTTGGGCAGTAATATGTTACCATAATATTACTTTTTCCAGTAATGAGTTGTGTAAGGGATTACAATTTCCTAAACAGTAATTATACTACAATTACTTTTCGACCTCGGTAAGCTATCATATGACTTGTACATGCAGCAGGTCAGGGCAGGTCACATCAGCTGTTTGCCAAAAAGCTAAACAAAGGATGGAGGATGAGGGAGAGGGAGAGAGGCAGACTGTCCACAGGTGGAACATCTGGACAGCAACAACAAAAGCTTTCTGGGTGTTAACAGTTCACTGGAACGGCAGTTTAACTTTGGAGCACAACAAGGCCACTAACAGTACAGAAGTAATACAGTAATATAACAAGTAATGAAGCTACTTACTTTTGATGCCAAGTAATAACTAAAGTAATATAATAACTTTTTAAAAGGAGTAATAAGTGAGAAATGAAACTTCCTAAGCAGCCTGCCCAGCTTGCCTTTCTAAAGTTAGCAGTTGCCTATTTGTGCATCCAGCAGACACAAACCAACAGCACAGTCATTTTTCTGTCCACTTGATTAAAGTGAAGCCAAAATTATACCTTCCATGTCCGCAAGTGTGTGAGATGCCGCAAGGGTCTGTGTGATGTAAATTTTGTCATCACAAGGTTTACTTGTAGGCTCTGTGGGGACATCAGCGTATTCCCAATTTGTTGTGGCCACACAGACTCGTCAGTGGATTTGTCCATGCAGTCGCTACAGACGCTGGTCTATTGCATGTTTGGAATGTGTCCTCCAAGTGGACTCCAAGTTGCAGTGTAAACAAAACTAATAAGCATCCGTGGTGTCTGCAGCTGTCAGTGTGGGTGTCAGTTCGGGACAGAGTCCAACATTAGCTTTTGTTTTCAACTCATGAGAAAAATATCTGATTCTTTAGATACTAAATGGTCCAATACGTTCACCAGCTAGTCACCATTTAGTGTTGGCCTCTGCAAGGGAACTGCAGAGTTGCATGAACATTCTCGTGTCCGTCAATATGAGTGACACTTTTACATTATATAAACATGTGACCCATTGTATTCATTGGTGCAGCTTTAAGTCTGACAGTTTATTCATTCATTTTATTTATTATTGCACAGTTTAACCTCAGAGCTGGGTTCTGCCAGATCATTCATCTACAGCAGGTCTGTGGTCATGTTTGGGAAAAGATTGTGGTCATGGCAAACTGAAAAGACTGTCATCGTCATAGTCTAATGTTTAAAAAAAAAAAAGAGGCCAAAATCCATGGTTTCCATGGTGTTTCCCGCCCCGATTAAATCAAAATATGTAAGCAAAGCAAATTGATGGTGAGAACTCTCCATGTGTAATGGATAAAAATACAAGTAAGGTATTTACATCATGTATTTCCAGGTTTCATTCCCCATTTTCAGTAATAGAGGGGAAATAGCTCCATAGTGCTCAGTCATGCCAGGGCTGTGCTGACATCACAGGCTGGAAGATGTGCCCGCATAATGATTTCATCACGCGCTGACATCACCTCGCACCTCTGTCAGCCGAGAGTGATGCGTCCGATGTCTGACGCCATCCCCGCTGTGTTTACTGGACTGCTCTGGACTGTCTGTCAAGATGACTTCAGCGCAGCTTCACTTCCCTGAAACGGGTGAGTCAGCCGCTTCTGTCCGTTTGAGGAGAGGAGAGGAGAGGAGAGGAGAGGAGGGCCCAGCAGAAAGAGGTGGTAGAGGAGTGGTGTTGTACAGTGGACAGTTGTAAATCACATTTACCACACCCTGATGTTCGACATTTTCATTTTTAATTCAAGCAGTGACAAGACTTTTTCTTTATTTCATTAATCTATCCCTACCCTCCTCCTTACTTTTGATGAATGATGTGAGAGAGGTGAAGGTGAGACATAAGAGAAGAAAAATACTTTAAAGGGGCCCTATTACACTAATTTCTAGCTCTATATTGTATATATTTTTAAATATTTTCTGATTATTATACAAATCCCAATCTGTGTTTTGTCTTTTATATTTCTATATTCAGTGATTTTTGTGAAACTAGATCATATTTCATGGAGGAAATATTTTCTAATCGTCCCTGTGATGTCCTCTAGCTGCTTTGTCTCAACTTAGAGTGAGAGTCTCATGATGGACAGATGGTTTTACTTGTTCTTAGTGGTTAGATACTTTAGCTGCTAGCTGGCTAGTTAGCTCAGAGATAGGTTTGGCTATGCAAGACAGAGAAAATAGTGATTTGAGGCACTGAATGTGATTAATTTACTGTTAATCAAACCACATGAGACAAGGATTTTGATTGATAAAATGATAGACAACCAGAGCAAGGTGCACACAACTTGATAACTTTATTTACTGATTTTGGTAAAACTGAATCATAGAGAATTAGAGAAATAGAGAATTTTTTTTCTTTGATGTCCTCCCACTTGTCTGCCTCACCTTTGGTGATTTATAGAGTTTCCTGATGGACAAAGCTTTACTTGTTGTTAAGGGTTAGCTACTTTAGCTGCTAACTGCTAGTTAGCTCAGTTAGCCATGCAGCTGACTCTGCCTGGACTAGGAACCCAAAACATCGGCAGAGTGCACAGCTAACTAGTAGCGGTTAGCCACTTCAGCAACAAGTCAAGATACCTGTCCAACAGAAACTCTAAATCCCACAGAGTTAAGCAGCTGTGGGACATCAGAGGTAAAAACAGAAAATATGAAACTCCTTCAAACTGAAAAAAACAACAACAAAAAAAACGTTTCTGTGAGACTTCTCACACACAAACATAATCCAGAGCAGAGCAGTTGAAAGGAGACAGACGGGGTGGGGAGGCATGTTAAAGAAATCCATGATCAACGTCAGCTTGTCGTTGAAAGCAGAAAAAAAGTCTGCAACCTGAGTGTTTTGTTCACTTTGATTACTTTTACATACTTTACCTCATTATTTTAAACATTTACCTCACTATCTTAAACTTTGGTCACAACGTTGAATATTTGTGATTTATGTCGGAAAGAGAGAATTTATGACAGAAAGAGTTTGGGAACCACTGAGTGTGAACATCCAACACTGTAGCATTATGACAGAAAATAACGAAAAGCATCAGAGTCCTTTCAGAGTTTTAGTGAGCAAAAAGGGAAGCAAGCATTTAGGTATTTTGTTAGATGGAACAAAAGGTTCAGTTTGGCCAGCGTGGATAGTCTGCGGGCGCTCAGCGCTGTCATTCGGCAGTTTTCAATCTGCTCCGTGCACTATTTTTCCTGGCCCATCCCGGGAGAGAGTAAGCGGAGATGGCTGGGGGAGAGTGATGCTCTTTAGACAGTGGATCAGTTATCGCTGAGCCGAGGAGGCAGAACCTGTGATAGATGCTGCTCCCCTGGAGAGCTGTGGAGCTGATCTTTATGGAGAGGAGGGGAGAAGAAGGGGACGAGGGAAGGGAGGAAGGAAAGAAGGCGAGGTGAAGAGTTTAAAAGAAAGAGAAGAGCTCCGTCTCTCGAGACTCCCCTCCGCTGGTTGTTCCAGAAGTCACTCAGGGTGGCTCTTTAATGTGAGACAATTTAGTCGCAGGCAACGTGATGTCAAGTACAGTATGATCAAACAAAGAAGTCAGTACCACTGAACTCACAGAGGCCGACTCTTCTCTCATGTCTTTGCCTCTTTCTCTTTGTTTTCCTTAACATTCTTATTTGTGCCAGTGTGTATGTCAAAAGGAAGAAAGGCGAAGGGTTTGTTTCCGAACAGAAACTCTCTATGATTCATGTTTCCTCCGCTTTGATCTGCGAGCTGTGCACAGCCCCGGGATAAACCATTTCAGGTTGTCTAAACAATTTCCAATCACTGTTTCCATATTTAGGTTCTTATATGAGAGGAGAGAAAAGAGGGGCCTCGCATGCTAACACGCTCCTCTGTGAGTGGCGGGGAGGAGGGGGGGACCTGATTCTATCCATTAAGAGTGAAGCCAGACATTGATTTGTGCAGACGGAACACGCATGCACAAACAAACACACAACGCACACATCTGCACGGCCATATGCCCCGTGAGGTCAGCTTACCGGCAAACCCCAGAGCCCCCTGAAAACACCCACCCCAATCTCTCATCTCGCTCTCCAAACACACATCTGCTCCCCAGCGTCCTCCAACCCCCCCACCTCCACAGCCCTCTGAAATCAACCCAGGCTCTTATTAGTAAACCCCACCCACCTTCTCTCCCTGCTCACCTTCCCAATTACCCAGCATCCCACTCTATAAAAACTCTCAAGCAATTCCAGAGATGGCAACTAAGTACAAATACTTTGTTACTGTACTGAAGTAGATTTTTCAGGTATCTGTACTTTTCTTGAGTACTTATTCTTTCTGACAACTTTTTTACTTTTACTCCCCACATTTTAACACAAACATCTGTACTTTCTGCTATTTACATTTACGAAACAGGCTTGTTACATTAGTTTTAATGCAGGACGAGAACGGCGTAAAAAGACATAACAACACCAGCATGACATAAATTACATAACAAGACATAAACAATGTAAAAAGACAAAAATTATGTAAAAAGATGGAACAAGACAAATTTGACACACATGACATACTAAGACCAAAACAACATAACAAGACGAAAGCAGTGTTAAAGGTGAAACAAGACAAATATGATTTATCAAGATGAAAACAATGTAACAGTACAAGACAAAAACAACATAAAAAGATGTAACAAAACGAATACGACATACATGATGTAACAAGACCAAAACATCACAACAAGACAAGAATGGCATATATGACATAACAAAACAAACAGTAGGTAACAAGATGAAAATGATGTAAAAGGTGTAACCAGATGAAAATGACACAAGAAGACGAAAATGACTTAACAATACATAAGATGAAAAGGACATGAAGGATGTAACAAGAGGAATCTGACGTAACAAAATGAAAACGATGTAAAAGGTGTAACAAGATGAACATGTCAGAACGAGATGAAAATGATGAAACAATATATAATAAGATCAAAATGTGTTAAAGGGCGTAACAAGAATGAAAATCACGTAAAAGGTGTAACAAGACAAAACAAGACATAAAAGGCAAATATGAAGTATCAAGACATAAGACGACAAAAATGACATAACAACATGAACATGATGTAACAACATGTAACAAGTTGAAAATGATATAACAGATGTAACATTACAAGACTTAAAGACAAAGATGTAACAGGACGTAACAAGATGAATATTGTGTAAAAGACGCAACAAGACAAAAACAAGATAAAAGACGTAACGACTAAAAAGTCAAAGAGAGACTTCAGCATGGAGCAAAGGTGAGGTTCAGTTAGCTTTGCACAGAAACAGCCAATAAAAATGTCTTTTAGAGAGCTACTTTTTATTTTTTTATACCTTATTTACACTGTTCTTTTTCAGTTTTACTTGAGTTGAAAAGTTGAATTAGTACTTCTACTTTTACCAGTCCTTTTTTAAAAAACACATATCAGTACTTCTGCTTGAGTACAGACTTTGTGTACTTTTGCCAGCTCTGAACAATTCAAAACCTGCAGAGCAAACCAGACTGCAACTGCACGTCCACAACTTGATTACGTGGACGAACAGAAAATGCTTGTGTGTGTGTGTGCATGTGTGTGTGTGTGCTGCATGACATCATTCAGCTGTTCCTCTGGGCAGGACTCCATCCAGCTAAATAATCCAGGCCAGCTCCATAAAGCAGGGAGTGCCGCCACATTCCCCCAGCCATGAAATATCAAGTGGTATTAAGTCACCATAACTGTCAGCCTCCTTCCTTCCTTGTGCTTCCTCCTGCACTCACACATGCATGAGCTCTAACGCACAATCCTGCAGACTTAATTTGTTTCAATTAGGTTGACATTCGCTGCACGCAAAATGCATAGAAATCAACAAAGAAACACTATCTGCTCTGGGTTTATACTCTGTCTGCGTGTGCGCGACAGTATCAGATGTGCGGCGTGCATGCAGCAGGTGGCTCCACATTAACCTTCGCCCACAGTCTGAGCAGCGCGGCAGAGCGCAGCGCGGGGCAGGGATCTGGTTTCGGCCCCTCACTCTTCCCTCATCCCTCCATCCCTGCGGACTCCCATTATACATGACATCAGAGCCTCTCGACAGCTTTGCACAGCTGTGGGCAGAGCTGAGCTGAGCAACACCCAGGATCCACCCCACCTTACATACACCTCCTCAAATAACAATGCAGGCGACTGGGATTCTTTTTAAGTGGAGACATTTAAACGCTAATCTTTGTTTTCATAAGATGCATTTACAATGACACTAATATTCCACTAATAATCACAATAACATCCCAGTCAACTGGAAGAGACTGGCCCGATCCAGCTAGAGCAGAAGGAATCTTTCGAGTTGGGAGGGGTGGTGTAAACCTTTGATAATCAATTCAGTAGGTAAATATTAGCGCCTAATAACCATGTAAATGCTTAATCTGTTCCCTTCTCTGTGGTTGGACTAAATATACTCTTTCTGTGCATGATTGCCCCATGCGGGGAAAAAAATTAGGTTAAGTTTCAAGGTGGGACAGAAACGTGGCGGTCGGTCGTTGATACAACTTATTGCTTGTTGTTATTTGTTTCTCCAGTTAGGGAGGAACTTGATGCAGTATCCACGTCACGCCATGACCCCACCACCCCCCACCCACCCCAGACTCTTCCTGTGCTTTGAGCTCCCACTGAACACGACAAGACCTCCAAGACCAACAGAGGTTTGAACACAGGGAATACAAATGTTATTGGTTTTTTGTTTTGTTTTTTGCCTCTGGCACCCCAGGTTTAGCCTTCTAACATAGCATTAGCTGCGTGGCTAACTGTGCCAACAGCACTTAGTGACTGGCTACTTTAGCAACAGATAAAGCTGCCAGGTCGCTCAGGAAAACATCAGAGAACTCATTAAATGACCCTGGTACTGTATTCATTGATGGTCTCTGGGGCTGTGTTCGGTCCGGGTCCAGCCATGCGCACTGGGGGGATACTGAGCTCGACTCTTTTGCCCGCTAACGGCAGCTAAGTTAGCAGAAACTGACCCGGAGTTGAACCATTTTTGCTATATTTCCTGCAGATTAGCCAATTCACAAGGGGTGGCATAGCTAGAGAACATGCCAACTACATTATTCACCCTTGTAACAGTTAGATTTAGGTCTGAATCTAAGCCACATCTGCATTCGCAAAACAAAACTGGTCTGTGGCTGATGCAGCTTTTTAGTTGGAGACCTTAAGAGTTTAAAGTTAAATGTCTTGATCGTAAAAAGTCTCAGAACAATGAGTTAAGTTAATGAACGAAGCTGGAATCCACCAAACCATTGAACCACTTCTTCTTCTTCTTCTTCTTCTTCTGATATATTTCCAGCAGATTAGATGCTTCACAGGGTGTGAAATCACTTTGTGCATGTCAAATGATACCATGATGAAATGGGGCACGTAACCGCACACCTCATCGGATGACTTTATTTAGCATCTGTATAAACAGTTACATTGGAATTTCTCATCAGAATGATTTCAGTTAGCTTAAAGAAATATTGTCCATGTAACTACGGCTAATGCTGTAATGATGGACTGTACTGAGGCAAGACAATCAGGGTCGAGCCTGGTTATGATGTATTAACAAGAGTATGATTGAAACTGATGGTAGGGCGGAGTCTCAGCAGCTAAGTTGGTAGAAAATGTGCCCCATGTACTGAGACAGTGTGTCCTAAGCAGCAGCCGTGGGTTCAATTCCAGCCTGCTGCTGTCCTGACATAATAAAGGCAACAAAAAGAGCTCGTAAGACATTTACACTAACCTTACATTTTAACACCAGTTTTAGTTAACAGGTGATATGTATGTATAAAAGAAAAATGTTCCTTTAATTGGATTTGTGGAATGTCAGTCATTTTTCAGCTCCTGTGTGGAACTGTAGTATTTCACCACGTTTTTAATTCTTTCTTCTCCCGCATTTCTGCTTCTTTCACAACCACTGAGGAATGTTAACAGGTGCTGGCTCCACTTTCAATCCGTAAGAAGCGTAGTGGGACAAAAGAACAACTGGCGAGAGCACCTGTTTTCTACCAGGCTGGGAAACTGGATCCCATTACCAAATCACACTTGAGAGTGAAAAACAAAGCGCCACTATCCCCTGCATTTTCCTTTGTCACAGCTGAAGATAAGCACATACAGTTTTATTTTTTTCTTCATCCAGTTAACCCCTTCTGTTCTGTTTGATGGACAGCCTCTGAACGGTGACGGAGGAAGTTACAGTTGCAGTTCTTGCTTCACACCTTTCAGGGCTGCACCACAGAGACACCATGTGGTGGCACATCACAAGCCAGACCCCAGCAGGAGCAACAAACACAACACAGGTGCCGATAGAAGAGCTTTTCTAGTCATTCATCCTCCACCGTGATGTGCCAATTTAAATGAAGAGTGTGTAATCTGTCAAATATTCCAACCACAAAAGTGATTTACTGCATGAGAGAATGTATAATAATGTCTAATACCTACACCTAAGAAAGCTCACAGTGGCAATTATTTATTTATTTATCATTTATTTATTTATCATTTATTTAGTTAAACTGAGTATAAGAGGACACCTTTAAGTTCAATAAAAACTTAGCACAACAAGATTCAATAAAAACCCACATTTAAAGACATTTTAAAACCCTCCTCTCTGTCTCTCCCCAGACTTAATTTCGTCAAATATTTTAGGGCAGCAATATTCCTTTTTTTTTTTTTTTCCTTCTGACCTACTTCTAAATGATGTTTCTTTGCTTATTTGTGTCTTGCATCATACTGGTCTGACAGCACCTGAAGAGCTGTTTGTTACCTTGCAGGACCCTCACATGTTATGCAGTCCCTCCAGGATTTTGCTAACTTTTTTGAGATTGTTGTGGGCAAAAATGCCTGATTTCACTGCAGCTTTTTAAAAAAAAATTGTGATACATGTTGCTGTGTTTTTTTCTGTGTTTTGGCAAAGAATGGTGAAAATCACAAAAAAGAAGTTGATTTTTAAAAAATAATTTTTATATTATTGTAAAATTCATTAAAAAAATGAAGGTAACTTGTTCAGGTGAGAATAAAACTGCACTCTAAGTAACATAAAAAGGCTCAGGATTATAAAAAAATCTAACAAAATATGTTTTATTTGTATATGAAGAAGTAGAACTGGGGGGTATTTCACAACGAAGAAAAATCTCTTTGGAACTCAAACTCAGTCAAAACATCAAGCACAAATTTAGAAAATGTAAAAGTGCACAGAGTGCTGATAAATATCAATAACAATGGCAAACTTTTTGCTCTTTTCCGTGACAAAATTAGAAATTAAAATACAAAAGGAAAATCAAAAAGGAAAAAGAAATAAAACATTGAGTCTGGTGGAATTAGAGAAACTTGTGGTCTAATTTGTGGAAGAGTTGCAGTGATTGGACAAAATTGATTCTAGATTCTAGAAATTCAGGTAGTGGAACCAACTGAAAAACTTATATTTGCTATACATAGGCAGCAAAGTTGAGCTTTTATCTGATAACATAGGGAACGATTTGGATTTTGAGATCTTATTGATAAAATCTGCAAAAAATTGAAAAGGCTCACAATTGTACAGTGAAATAATTTGAATCAATTAGTAACATTTCAACTCTCACAGGAGACTGATGACAAGAATTGCACATGTTGACTTTGAGAAAAAAAAAA